>JAZHYW010003692.1:0-36600 GCA_037355805.1 Ixodes ricinus | reverse complement strand
AAACAGGCCGCATTACAGTGGCCCACGTCCGCATGCAATCCTCTTGTTCGTGACCAAACCGATGATACTTATCGCATGAGGTACGAGGCATTCTGTGCGGATGTGGCCTGTCCTCTTACACCGGAGGCAGAGCGGCGCTCTTCCGGGGACAAGAGCGAGAACGTTGCGGCCAGAACAGACGCAGCTGGCGGGAGGTTATCCTTGGTGACACCTTCCTTCGGAAGTTCATTCTCACCAGCCTTGTCGTCGTCTGATCATTCTGAAAGCCTCCACTCCGTGTGTCTCGGGCTACTTCGTTGATTTTCCCGTAGAGCCTCGAGGGGCCCATGCGCACTGTATCGTCGCTGATGTGAATTGGTGTCCAGTTGAGCCGTATTCGCACATCGCACTCGTCGGGATCGATGAGCGAGTCATCTTTTTCCTTTCAGCACAAGTTCCTTAGCTTCGAGAAGTCTCCACTTCGCTGTCAGAGACTTGGAGGTGAAGAGCCAGACATGGTTCATCTGGTAGGCGCCGGCTTCATGCGACGAGGAGTCGCCTAGAACGCCGTGGCTTTCCATTTCTCGAAAATCGTCAATCTTGTACGGGCGTCCGGTGATGCCGCAATGGGCGAGATATTGAGTTCAATACTTCAATACTTATAGGCGGAGACGGCAGAACCACACGATAGGTATCCTGGGATATTTCCGCAGATGCACCACGGCCGGTGAAAGCCGTTGAAGACGCTCCGCAGGGCTCATTTTCTTTGCGACGGTTCCGAATAGCGTCACGCGCTCCTCTCCAGACCACGTAGAAACGCTTGCACGGCTTGGGAACGAGCGGGGGTCTATATTGAGCTATCGCGTTCCACTCCTAAAGGCGAAGCTTAAGCGTCCTTCTGTAATATTTTTCTGGACTTCTATGGCGTGTGGTGAAAAACGAACGCGTGTTTCATTGTTCATTAACGTCAGGGATTCGTTCTATGTGGTATTTGCGCCAAAAGTACGAAAATCGTTGCATTGCCCATTTAAAAGCAGTGCTAACGGGATGCTTCGAAACAGCCTCTCTTCCGTCTCCGACGCAAGATGTTCGTACCTTTTTCTTTGAGTTCGTTAACACAAGTTACGCTTATTAAATGTTTATTATCAGTTTCACATTCATCTCCCATTTCCATCCGTGAAAATATTGTACGAGTAAGATGTTCTATTATTTTTCAACATCACCGATATTATTGGTGTTCCTTTGACCATGGTAGATCAAAGAAAAACTAATTATAAGTGTTAGTGGGCTCAGGAAGAAACATAATGGAGGCTGACTTTTTAAAACAATCTTGAAGTGGCCCCAAGGCATCCTCGCTTTATCTGGAGCGCCTTTCGTGCTCATCTGCGGGTGTTGTGGCGTTAATAGAAGTTCAGTTGTTCGTCGTAGGTCGGCGCACTGACGAAGTCTCGACATTTAGAAAGTTATACGAGTGGGCAAAAGGCTAGTGAAGTGGATCTGTCATGTGCTTTCGCCTGCAAGTGACCCTATAGAAAGAAACTCAGGCTCAAAAAGTAATCAAAAGAGTTGTGGTAATTATAGTTACAACTTTGGAATTACCGAGGCTAAAAGTTACTAAAGTCCCATCACAAATATTTTAGTCAAAAGTAGTTAATTAATGTTACAAATTAGTCAAAAAGTTATACCCCTGTCAGAAGAGCTACTTTGGTGCACTTCAAGCATTTACACTTCCGCTATACTTCAGCTTACCTCACGCCGCTTCAAGTGTTTCCGTGCCGCACGGAAACATTTAGTGTCACTCGCAAATCATGACAATAAAGATTGGTAAAGTAATGTTAAACACGGAAAATATTAAAGCAAAGGCATAAATATAAGCAGTGATAGAGTGCAAGCAAGCTGGTAATAAATCGACATCTTGTAGACCCTGAGATGGGGAACGTAAAAGAAAAAAACGGACGAAGAAATCGGTAATATTTTGTCTATTTCATAAAGACACGTTACATTAATCACCGATCTTTAAGCCAATTTGGGCATTCTGATCGATCATCGCAAGCCAAGATAAAGAAGAACATCCAACCTTGGCGTTCCGCTTCGTCCCTCGTAGTTCTACGGAGGCCCACGCACTGCCTTATTACGTCATGATTATCGCGTTGTCTCGTACAGCTACATGCTGGAACAAATGTAGGCTTGATACTCCTCTACTAACCAGGATAGCATTGGAATGACTGACTTTGTCGTCGTCTTTTGTCAATTCACCGCGGCGTTAATCATGGTATAGATCAGACTAAACTGTAAGGCTAAGTTCACCCCAGTATTGTTTTTATTGCATTGACATTCTTTATTGTTTTGTCAACACGAATTTTGAGTTATTTTTAAAATAAAATTTACGCCACGGTTTTTTGTTTCAGTGTTGTTATGTTCTACTGCTGAAAAATTGATATCGAGGCCACGCATATTCGACCGAGTGAAGCGAGTTCGTCAAACTCACTCGAAGTCAAGTGTGTTCTTCACAAAGAAGTCGTGTGCCACACTACAGAAATGACACCAAATGCGAAGTGCACGTGGTTGAAGTGCACTAAATTAGTCCGTTTGCCTAGGGTATAACACAAATGACACTAATTAAATTACTGTAATTGAACAACTATCTAACTATGAATGTAACGAATCACGGCTCGAAAAATCTTGCTCATAAAAAACCAAGACACTTAAGGTCATAATCTAAAACCCTAAGACAATGAGAAATAAAATAACGGACAAGACGACACAACTCCCTATCTGGGTTTAGAATATGAAGCTTCCTAACCAGCTCCGCCTGCATACATTCGCTCTTTACACTTAAAGTCACGTTCGGGTCCACGACGGCGAACGGCTAGTTTTAAATTCTGGCTCACCGAAATGTGCCTCTCTTAGCGTACACGAGCCTTGCGCTGACGTCCCGCATCAAACTACCGCAGTTAAAACCTCTCTCTGTCGCCACGTCACGTAGAAGGCTGGCGGGATCTTTGTTTTTCTTTCGTTTGCATTAGAAGGTTTCCCAACACTGAGACTCCGTTTCTTTGCTTGGCTCTCGAACTACAACTCGAAACTGGTGAAAGAAAAGTAGCAAAAAGTAATTAAAGACAAGAAAGAAGGGATCAAAGAGGAGCTTGGACTGGATGAAAGGGGAATTAAGCAGGATTCCGGAATAAAAAGAGAATGAATGCACCGGTAGCGGTTTCGTAAGGGGAAAAAAGCGATAGGAAAGTGAAGTGTATTTGTTTAGGATTTATGCAGGTTAGCAGGAGAAAACTAAGAAGTGGAGACAAAGACAAAGCAAACGCTGCGATATAGAAAGGCAAGGATGCGAGAACGAGAAAACCCAGGCCGAAAGGACAACCGGGCACAACAAATTACCGATTCTTGGAAACGTCTGTAAGTAAATTAGTTGCGTAAATTACCGCACAAATATTCCGTTTGAACGCGACATATTTGCTACATATTTTGCAAAAAGGATGTGTAGCGTTACATGCAGATTTTCTCTACTGCGAACTTATCGTTGGGCTCAACAAAACTTTCATTCTAGGATAAGCGTGAGCATCGCTTCAGTGAATAAACAATAATTGTAAATCAGCCTGTAATCACAAGTTCGACTAATCATGTAGCACTAAAAATTGGAAATGTGTCGCGTACTATAGTCACTGACAATGTAAAAACTAGAGTCACTGAATACGTTTCCAGAGTACCGAAACTCCCAAGCTTTCGCCATGGTGCTCATATTCATCCGCATCCGTGTCGCCATTTTGGAGCCTTGCATAGTACCTGTACGCATACCGCGTCACTGGCGTTGTCGAGAGGTCTTTCAGGTAAGTGTGTGGCGCTGTGGATAGACGCCTTAAATCATTTGCGACATCATTTACAATGCAGTCTAGCTGCACTCGTGTAATCATTACTCCGTGCTTCACGTTAAGGACGCCCAGGTTAGTAGTCATACACTCATTGGTAAAATATCTCATCTTAAGATGAGTCACCTATCACTGTCTCAATATCCAGAAATACCAATAATTCACTCGACAAGGGTGGTCTCTGCCGTGTTCGCATTGCAGTGGCGAACTTTATCGCCTAAAGCTTAGCCGCTTATTTCTGTCGTCACATTTGGCCGCTGGCATTTTTTTAACGGTTTTTGAGCATTCAAAAAAATGTCGTATAAGTGCAGAAGCCTTTCATCGATTTCTTGACAACTGCATACAAGATGTTCAGGACTGGATAGGAACAGGATAGATTGAAACATAGTATCAAGCCCTTGTGATAGTTTGACACTTGCTCTGCAGGCCAGATGAAGCTTGCAGCGAAGTTCAGCAATGATATCCCCATGACGATTCTAAAGACAGTTGGCCGTCGACGCTGTCTCTGTAAATGGTTAATGCAGACAAATGGAACTCACGGGGAGTTACGAGAAGGGCTCGATATAAAATCAATGACTCTCTTGTTTTTTTATGTTTTTGTGATCATTCATTCTACCTGAGCAGCAAGATGCATCTCTTTCATTCCGGGTTTCAAGTGGCATTCCTATCTAAGACCGTGCAGTCAAGGCATCATTCATATTTTTGTACCACAAAAAAGAAAAACAGCAATGTAATAAAGAAAAAAACTCAAATGACAACCATTTGAGTGCCCATTCACACAATACTGTTCGCTTAGCTTGCGTTATGAGTTACCCGGACATTCGAGCTTCGAATTTTGCAAACAAAACTACTCCTTACTTTTTTTCTTCTTTTTTTTTGCACTTTGTACGAAGCGTTTTAATTTGGATAACAATTACTGCAATATAATTTTTATTTAGATGCAGCCGTTCTTCTAAGCATCGTTCGTGCCGAACCAATATCAGTCAAAGCTGCCTGATCGGCGACGAAGTGACGAGCAATACGCGGAGAACATCAGAGGCATGCACGCACCTCAATTGCAATTCTTTCGTTGTATAATCTTCCGCCACACAAATAATTCAATTTTAAACAGAGCCCAACTTCTCATGATCCGATGAGTTTGGGCCGTGTCGAACTCTGGGCCAGGAATCTCCGACGAGTCCAGCGTGTAATCCACAACGATCGGCCTGAAAGGCCCTGTACAGCGCTATTTGTAAGTTCTTTTTTATTCTAATAGACCGTGAGAGACATTATGATTGGTTATTTTTGTGTTCGAAGTCATTTTTATTTCCTTTGTTTTGTTAAGATAATGGCTGTCTTCTTGGCAGGTGATGTGTGCTGCAGTAAAGCCCTCCCAGTATGTCCAAAGCTGAATACCACAGACGCGTTCAGTAGTCCTTATTTGCCAAGATTCTATTTGTTGGGTGGGAGTGGAGCGTCAGTTATGCCACCGCGCTATGTGGGTGAATTTGCCTGTAACTGTCTTTACTCGACCAGCGTTTTTTGATGTGCGTGATTTATTTTAAATTCTTTATTGATTCAAGCGTCATGTTCTGCTCAACTGTCATGTTCCTTTCAGTATAACAGGCTATTTAATGGACTGCTAATTTCGTAGTACATTTGACACTGCTGAGTTGAAGAGGGAGGCTAGCGGTTTGATTTATAACTTGTGAATAATGTGGAGGCAATACGGGTACTATTTGTAAGTACATATTTCTGTGCCGCAGATACCGTAATTCTTGAATCAGTATATTTTTTTCAAATCAACGTAGAAATATAGGCGTAAATGCAAATGGGAAGATAGTAATTAACAGGACTTAAGGCTAGATGAAAGGTTAATGGACCCTATGATGTTGCAAGAGTAGGGCCAAGCATTTTATGGATGAACCTTCCTACGATTTGCTTAATTTCTTAAATCACTATCATTATTTTAATCTAGATCCGTTGAGCCCTGAGTTAGGACAACTCGGGCGAACAAAACAACAGTAAACACCTGGGCTGGCTTGCTAGAAACAGCGTCTCAGCTGAGACTGGAGGAAAGAAAGCATTGTCAAAGCCAGCGCACCGAGCTGAGCGGGACTCAAACCTCGTCTCAAGACGCTCGCGCACCTCAGCCATTGCACTGCTTTCTCTCGCCCAGTCTCAGCGGAGACGCTGATTCCAAGCAAGCCGGCCCAGGTGTCTTACATGCGCATCTACTTATTTTTTAGGCAATACTGTTGTCCCATAGAATACTCGTTTATTAAATACCAAATAACGAAAAATAATTCTCTGGAAAAAAAGGTTTCTATTATGGAAATGTAAACATAAAAAAGTCGGTAGGCCTTTCTCAGATTTTATACTTGGAGAGCAACTGAACCGTATAATCGAATAGTTAATTAAAGGGCGACGAATAATGAAGCTATATTTTATTTTGATACTGTTCATTATCGACAAACATAAGAGAGAACTTCCAATGACTGAAGATGAAAGGTATAGGAATATTTCAAAGTACAGTAGTAAGAGGTGGCCTATTGGGAACTAGTAGAGATGTGGTCTCTGAAACGCTTCACCTAAATATATGCCCCCGCTTCTCTGTCTTTCAGAAGCGTGTGCCCAGACCCCTGCGTGGGGGACCATCAAGTTCCTGCCCGGTTCACAGCTTGCAGTGATAGAGCCTGGCACTGATCTTTGTTTTTATTTTTCTTCAATCGAAATTCAGAATAAAAGGTATAGACGGTACACTTTGCAATGCATAGTTTTATATTAACCTGCATGTAATAATTGATTTAAAATTTTCCAAAGTGAATGTGGCTTGTCTATTGCAGCTTTCTTTTCAGATGTAAATAGAGTGTTCTACTAAACACCAAAAATACATCTGAAAAGAAAGCTGCATGCCCGCTAGAATGGCTGGCGAAAATAGTACAGCGCGTGCTTTAAATCAGATGCCGAAATTAAAATACACAGGGCATAAGGTTGGGATCCAATATTGAATAAGCCAATTATTAAACTTGAATGTCGATATTGGTTGTAAGACCCATAGCCAAAAGTGGTCCATGCATGATGGCTTAGGTGTTGGTTAAATTGTGGCACAACGTTAGCTTAAATGTTGGTTAAAAGGCGGTTGAACGACGGTATGAATAATGATCCAATATTGGTTTATTGGAGCCAATTTTCGCCATTGGCGGGCCGATGTTGGTCCAACAGTGGTGTGCTGCTTGGGCGATGGAAGGCAATAAAAAGAGACAGAGCCTACTTTGGGTTGTTTTCGTGATCTTTGTTTCTCGCACATTTTTTCTAGCGCTTCAAGTGATCGGTCATACAAAATATCGTGTTTCCTTTCCGGTATTTTCCTCCTCGCGATGCATTTCTACAAATTTTTGTATTATATATATATTTTTTAATAAGACGTAATTAAACTAATCCGTTACCAATCTTTTGTAACGAAACTACATTACAAATTACTGCCGCCAAAAGTAACTTGACCGGTCATACAAAAAATCGTGTTTCATTTTCGGTATTTTCCGCCTGACGATGCTCCTTGCTCATATTTCTAGAGTTTTAATGCGCAAGCATTAACTGTCCCATGGAGCGAACCGGCGTTATCAGCTTTTTGTATTCTAGATTATTTTTTTAAATAACGAGTAATCAAAGTAATTCGTTACCAATAGTTTGTAACGAAATTGCATTACAAAATACAGCCGCAAAAAAGTAACGTGGCAATTACAAAATTACTTGAAAAAGTAACGGATTACTTTCCAAGCGTGCTCAAAGACCTTTTATTTTAATGTAAAAATGTACGACATGATACTGGTGCCGGTTACCCTACCCCGACTGTTGTTCGCGCAAAATGAAAAGCAAATTATCGTAAAATATAGCGCTATAAATAGGCATTAGTATGAAGCTGCAACCAATAAAACCAAACATGTTATCCAAACGTAGAAAACATATGGCCGCACGTATACCAGGACAATGCTTTCGTCGTATAAAAAGGCCGGAACGTATAGATCTCGTTTATACATGTAACCCCCTAAAGCGGTCTAAATAAACATTTTCTACGGTCACTACAAAACGCAAAAGCACATTAAAACAACAACGTAAAAATATTACGCCCTATTTACCAAAGCGTTAGCTTATGTCAACAGGGTCGCAGTCATGTTATGAAAACAACGTCCTACAAAAATGCGCAGCGATAACCTGCTAAAATAAATATAGAGACGGCCGATTTAGCCGGCGGAACCTGTCACTCGAGGACAATGTTCTTGGCATCGGGACTGCGATAAGGCGGAACGTTTTATTACAATTTGTAGCCGGCATGATGGTGTACGCACCGATAATGTCATGGAAAGTCTCCGACAATTTTGAGGAGTATAAACTGTCACACGAGATACCATGTTTTTCAAACAGAAAAGAAACCTTCATTGTCATCGGTTGACAGCAAAACTTGAAGGGTACCTCCTGTACATTTTCTGGGTTTTAGGGTTTTAGTGAAGGACGTGTCCCTAAATTACGAGATGTCATTTTTTTTTTTTTTTTTAGATGCTGTGTATATTTTTTGTAGATATCTCAACGTTTTGTTTCGGGAGTTTACGGCAAAACCGAAACTACCGGCTCGAGCATGATGACAATCCTTGTGATCAGATGCATGGCTCTCGTGTGTCGTGTGACGCAAAGTCCGTACCGCCGTACCGCAAATCGTACGACTGGCCGAGCCGCAAGAGCAATTCCGACCAGTCAGGTAAGATGCCATGGCTGTTTTACTGCTTTGCCTTGTAGACATCAAACGTCTCTAGAAAACACTAATACACATTCATAAAGTTGGGTCTATATCACATGAGCGAATGACATTTCAGCAAAAAAGCGCCATTTGAGCGAATCGACGTTTTAGCGAATAACGGGGGCGCGTGCTAACTCACTGCCACGCACTGCGCTCACGACGCTTCGCGGCGGCAGTCTGCGGCGGCTCATTACAAAAATGTTAACCCACTTGGCCTACCCGTAAACGCCGCTTCGCGGCGGCCGACTATTCGCTAATGTGTCTTTCGATGAAGTCGGCGTTCACTAAAATGCCGTTCGACTAGCTGAGTGCCCCCCCCCCCCCCAGTAAAGTTTCCGACCGAAAAGCGAGTTCGCCGCGATGAACGCAGGCTGAGCGCAAGTTCAAAAAGAACATCTCCTTATCTTCTTATAAGAACTACAATCTGAGTTAGGGCGGTCACCTTCATGCTAGCGAAATGAAGGACACACTGGTGCTCACTGAGGAAGGGTGTGGGTTGAGAGTGGGGAAGGGGGGGGGGTAAGGGAAGGATGACATTATCACGACCGCAGCAACTGAAAATGTAAAAAAAAATATTAGAGAAATTTTATCAAAACGCGCACCAAGATATGTGGCTGTGCTAACATATATTTATTACACTGTGCTGTCGAAAAACATATTATATACCTGCAAATTCCATTGCAGCAATTAAGCTCAATTGATTATCACTATTAGTGATATATATAATTTTTTATATTGAAATGCCAAATATGTTAATAAATGTGTCTAAGTTGCAAACATAAAAATCGACTGCAACAGAACTCAATACGCAAAAAAAAAGAGTAAAGCTTCTTTGGCTTATTGTTTCCCGCCGATGCTTACTTTTACCAACATGCTCCTACCCATATGTAGAACCATTGATTTTTTTTTTCGACCATTGTGAGTTGCAGGCTTTTTGCCTTGTGTGGACATCGCATAGACACCCCCATGATTTGGAAATAATTACAATAAGTCGTTTTTCAACTTTTGGTGAGCAATTTTTTTTGCTGCAATATTTGCCACCAAGGAAAAAAGGCACAACGGCACATGCGCGTCGTTTCTCCTTCAAGAACGACGGTCACTTCCCGCAACGCTCAGATAGAAAATGGCGTATCATGGCGATTCACGCGATTACCAGCGACCTCCGCGCTGTCCCGTGCCCCGTTGTTCGGCCACGCCATGAGTTGTATAGTGAATTTTACGACATTCTGAAATGCGAGAAATTTTGAAGGTTTCGGTATTTCTTGCGGGACGCGGGACACGAGTCCTCAATGGGGGACGGGTGGTCATCCTGATCTTGGCAATGTGAATGCTGCAATGCACGTTGCAGAAGCGTTCTGGAAGCTAATCGTATGCTCGTGCTGAGCAGAAACGGGTTAAACTATGGCCGCCAGTGACCTTCGGCACCACGACGCGCTTGAGCGAGCAGGCAGTCAATAATATTCGTGCACGAACGCTGAGGAGCACTTAGAAACTACGGCCGCTAAGACATAATATAACAAGCAAAAATTGTTCTGGACGGCTGAAAACTCATCAGAAAAACACGGCGAAAGCAGTGGCAGCACGAAAAGTGGTCTCTTTGAGTACGAAGATGACGTTGCGGCACAAGGTTGCTCGACAAACAGCCAACCTGCTGAATGTCCGCTGAGAGGTTGATGGAAGCATTTTTCATGTCGGTTTTAGAGTGGATCGCGGTTACCGATTATTGTAATCTTTTGGCAGTGTTCGTATTTAGTCCGCGTAAATCGATATCAGTCATATATTTTAATTCGTCTTCTGACCGGAGTCATACCCATCAAGATGGTGGACGTGTTAAAGGACCCATGAAACGATTTTTCTATTTTCGCTAAATACTCCTTAGAATCGCTTCCTAACGTTAATAACTGAATAAATTTACTTTTTTTTTCTTTCCAGGCAATGGCAGTCGCCGAAAGTATTCGAGAAAGATGAGCATCGTTCATGCACTCAACTCGGAGCCAGAACAAGCGTCCACGTAGTACCTTGGTGCGTATGCTATGCCATCAACGTTAATCATCACCACGAGCTGGGGCTGGCAAAGTAGAAAACGCGTGCTGAACTCCAGGCATTGTTAGAGTTTGGCTGTTCTCATTACCGCAGTAGTATTTGGACGCAAGCCACCACCCGAGTGGCCGCCAAGGCATTCATTATTACGAGCCGAAGTCGGGTGCTCACGCAATTCTCGTATCCAATCTATGAGCCGTGCTCGATTGTTGTCAGGCAAATGGTTTCGATCCCAAAATTACGTCATCAAGCTCTGCGAAGGCAAGACTGAACTAAATAGTCCCCTTTATCCTCGCAATTTCATCGCGACAAAGGATCTTCTGAATCACTTTGACAACATGATGGCGCTTAAGACAAGGACACAGGGGAGACTAGACACCACGGAGCGCTACTTCAACTGTTTATTTTTTAAATTTTTTGTTGTCAAATTTCCAGTACCAACTAGCCCAACAATCTGCATTGCTTCTGAATCAGTGGCGGTCTGTGGGAGTATGCTTGGTCCAGGATATTACCAGTACGCATCTGCAAAGTCATGAACATTCAAACCCGAAATCGTTTCATGACCCCTTTAAGAATTCTAGCACAGCATTGCGTTATGATTGTCAGCCGAAAATAGACGTTCTGATTATGAATTTCCTCGGGGCGTATGACGTAGTAATACGATGCCCCATACAAAGCCAACCTTCCGTAAAGATCCATTTTTTAATTGTTTTGTGTTTAGGACGTTTTTGCGGGGCGGCGCATTATTCCGTCTAGAAAAATGAGCAAGCAAGAAATAATAGTTTACGACTAGACTTTTGCAAGATCGATATGTTCGCAAAGTATTTGCGTAATTTTAAACGTCACTTTATATTTGGTTTGTTTGTTTTGTCGCTTGTTTCCATGAGAAATAAAAAGAAAAAAAACTTGAACGCAATTTCAAATAAAAAAGCGATCATTATGCTGATGGGAAACGCTTTCGTTTCAACAAGACCAAAAATAAATAATTAAGATGCAATTCAAGTACCCTTTTTTACTCAACAAGAGAGCGCAGCTCGTTTCTAGCGATCGAAGCTATCTCCTAACGCTTCCTTTCAGAAACTGTTTTGCTGCTCAGGGGCCTGAGGACGACACGACGCTCATCTCGTCCTCGGTTAGATCCCCTTACGACAAGCGGCATCTTTAAAAACCACTCAATCATGTTCCCTAAAATATTTATAATCCCCGAAAAGATTTCCTTCTTAGTGACACTTAAAGCGCGCGTCACACTTTCCAATGGAAATTAAACAAAACAATTCAGAAGTATTAAGGGCGATGGTTCCTGAACTTCGTTTTCGTTATTCCAGAAAGCTCTTCTGATTGCTGTTCAAGACACGCCAGAAGTAAATTCCATGCGTGGAAAATGCGTGTGCATGAATTTACGGTCTTTTGGAGGAACAGTGCTATCGGCATGAACGCGAGCCCATATCTTTTTAGATCCTAAAAAGTGTGTAGGATGTTACGAAGGTCGCTGCTTAGAGCGTGTACCAATGAGTATGAATTTGATTACACGATCTCTTACACCACCAAAACATTTCTTTTTAATACATACCTACGCTTCCGTACGTAACGCTCAGTGTAATATGCGACATCAAATCATCTCACAACTTCTCGCGACAAAGTTCGAATAGCACCAAAATATTTCTTAAAGGGGAAAAAAAACTACCTGGAAGCTTTATGAGTGGTAGCGAAGGTATTGATAAGAGACCTTGGGGTGCCAGCTCGTTATTGGATGTGGGAGATGGGACCGGGGCGAGTCAGAACTGGTCGTTAAGTATGTTTAAGTGACGAAAAAAAAACATTTTGGAGTGTACGTGTTAATGCAAGCGTTAACACATTTTTTTTTTCGGTGGGATGTGTTGGGAAGTGTTGCGTCTGAGATTTTATGTCGTCTTGCTCGCTATCTTCATTTCTCCGTGTCTGGGGGCTTAGATTATGATGTTTCCTAACCCGCCTCGCTTGCATACTTTCGCTTCTTGAAAAAGTTGTTTTGTTGACTTTGTGAAAATCTCTAGCTATTTATTACAAAAATATCCAGCTTTGCAAGCATTTATAGAACTTGATGACTTTTCACCTTACAAGGTATAACTAAAGGCAAATGTTGTGCTTCCCCGTTTTGTGTACCTCTGTCTAGGGGTTAAGTTTTAGTGTTTTACTATATTTCACCAGCTAGCTTTTGCTGCGAACGATCGCTCCACTTTTTTCTCAGTATGTCACAACACATAGTACGGCAATCGCTGTTGCCGCCGACTAACTCCATACGCGAAGAGCCAATAAAAAAACAGCGAACCCGACGATGCAGATAACAACTCAAGGTTAAGTACGAGACAAAAACGCACCGAACAAAACATTCAGTAAAGCGACGCCTTAAAAAAGAAAAGTGTAAAGAAACAAATGGCCCAATGTACACGTCACGGTCATCCTTGGGCTCTTTAATAAAGGACGTCGCATTTCCTTATGCAAATTCCAAAGTGCCTCAACGTCCTTCTGTTTAGGGTGATGCCATCCTTTGTAGTACCCTACGCCAACAGCACAGCACGCGCTCACAGGAAAAATTCAAAGAAATCGTCAAAACAAAATGTCGCCGTAGCACTGTCAGCGCCCCGAGTTTTTGACACCCTTAATTTCACGCGCCTCAGAAAAAAAAAAACGCTTGTAGCAAAATGGCTAGATGTTATCACCCTAAGCAAAGCGCACATGAAGGCACCCTAGCAAATCTCTGTTTCATGTTCCACCATATTCGCGTGCCCAGAAGCCCCTCGCCCTGAGCAGATAAAAAGGCGCTCACTTCTGGCGTGCCTGGCCACCTGCTGAAGCAGCGTCTCGAAGTCCTCCTTGGGGTCCTCCTCGTCGAAGTTCTGGTGGTAGCGGCGCCCTCCGCCAAGCGCCGTGAACACGGCCGCCAGGTTGAAGAAGCAGTCCGAGTGACCCTTGGCCCTGTCCCTGAACTCGTGGTACAACAGGGCCACCACCTGCCAACCGAACCGGCGCAGCGTCTCGATGAACAGCTGCCCAACTTGCGAGAAGGAACCGTTCATCCTCGTCAGCAGCCTGTAGTTGGTGTGCTTTACGTCGAAGTTGTCGTTTTGGCCGGACGACGTCACCACCGGCAGGTCCCACTCGGAGCTGTACCGGGCCACGGGTGCCAGCACGTACGAACAAGCCGGCCCGAAAAAGGCATCCACTTTGCCAGCGATGTAGTGGTCGAAGGCCACGAGGGGCCCATGCGACGAGGAGCAGTTGGTGTTGTTGTAGTTGACCACGAACGTCATATTGCCAGTCTGCCGGAGCGTGTCCACGGCGACGAGCACGGCCGGGACCACCTTGTGCAGCGAGTACGGGAAGGTATCGTCGTCCGGCGCGAGGACCAGGAGTTCGGGTGCCCTGTTGGGGCCCTTCAACCGGAGCGCCTCTTCCCTGATGTCGAGCGCCGCGCCGGGCAGGGAGAGCCTGTGCTTGGACGACTCGCCGACGCACAGGTGGCAGATCACCAGCAACACCGCACCGATGCTCAGGACGCACGGCGTTGCCGACGGCATCGCGTCACGCTGTGGTCGAAGCGCTGGCTGCTAGCCACAGGTGGAGGCGCGCTCGCGGGGCCGCATGCTCTCCGTCAGTCGACGCACGTGATCGCTTTCTGAACTGCTAGCCGCCGGGCCTTCGAGCCGGGGCTTCGACGCTGGGCACGGGACCCGATATTTGGGGGACTTCGGGCGCTGTGGCGCCACGCTGCGGCCCGCGATCGAGATTGGCAGCCTTGAGGGCTCCCCCAGAAGCGCGCCATTTTCGTAAAATTTTGTCGTTCGTTCCGACCACGGTACTCGCAATTACGTAGGGTTGTTGCTTTTGTTTGCTTGAATGCTCGATGTTGTTTTTGGTGAGTTAGTTCACATGTGCGAAAGCATATCCCACAATGACTGCTGGCAGACAGCTTATAAATTATTTTTATTTAATTATTTATTAATAATACTTTTTATTTATTAAATTAATTTTGTAACAGTTTGATAGTAATCTCTAAAGTATTTTCATGCAAATCGTTTTCGACTTGTGCTCAAAAATAACGCTTTTCCCCTCTCTCACCGTTTATATTCGTCTTGGTTTTGTTACTGATTCTCCAAACATTTAAATTAAAGCATCACTTAAAAGAAGGCATCCATTGTTTGTTCTCCCAGAAGAGGTCGTAAAATAACCTTGGGTTTGAGCTTCGCACACTTCACAAAAGCCTATTAACGTAGCATACGACACAGCATATTAATATCTGAAGCTAAAATGTCGACTACACTCTTATTTTGTTTGTATTTGTTAAAAACCTACAATGTTTTTTTTGTTTTTGTTTTTTTTTGCAGAAGAATGTATTATAAACATTTCCAAAGAAAGTGAACCGGTTCCTAGACGTCTTCGAAGCCGACCCGAAGCAATTTTATTTTTCTTCTGCAAATAAAAATTAAATAAGTAATTATAAAATAATTGATTGATTGGTTGATACTAACTCTAGGTCAGCTAAACCCGCTCAATTCCAAATAATTTAGGCTTATATGCGATTCCATTTCCCAAAGCGTTACTAAACAGCTCTAAGTCTTCGGATTCGCGAAATGTGGAATATTATTTGCGTAATCTTAATTTAAACATCAGCAGATACCGAAACCGAAACTTCGGTTTCGTCAGTGTAACATTGGTCTCGTGCCGTCAAGTCATGGCCACGTCACGTCGAACCACGTGGTCTTGTGACGTTCGGGGGGACAAAGGCACAGGACACGTGACGAGGGCAGGCCGCTTTGGATGCGGTAAACAGTGACGGCCCGGGGGACAGAGAGAAGGAGAAGACGAAAGAGGAAAGGGCGAGCGGAAAAACCGGACATGAGGAACAAGTTGGGACAGGTCGGGAGAAGCGAGTCCGGTCGGGAAGACTCGCCAAAAAAAGTGCAAGGGAGCACGCTGGGGAGAGCGCGGAAACAACGCACAAGAGAAACACAACGGAAAGGCCTCCCGCTGGCGTCAACGCCACAGACCCCCGAGCCCTGAGAAGCCCGGATCGCCTCAACCGCAAGGCCATTCGCCAGCGTCAGCGCTTCAAACCCCAGAACCCTGTGAGCCCGACCAGAGAAACACAACGGGCAACCGCTGGCGTCAGCGCTTCAAGCCCCCAACCCTCCGAGCCCTGAGAAGCCCGGATCACCTCAATCGCAAGGCCATTCGCCAGCGTCAGCGCTTCAAACCCCAGAACCCTGTGAGCCCGACCAGAGAAACACAACGGCCAACCGCTGGCGTCAGCGCTTCAAGCCCCCGAACCCTCCGAGCCCTGAGAAGCCCGGATCGCCTCAACCGCAAGGCCATTCGCCAGCGTCAGCGCTTCAAACCCCAGAACCCTGTGAGCCCGACCAGAGAAACACAACGGCCAACAGCTGGCGTCAGCGCTTCAAGCCCCCGAACCCTCCGAGCCCTGAGAAGCCCGGATCACCTCAATCGCAAGGCCATTCGCCAGCGTCAGCGCTTCAAACCCCAGAACCCTGTGAGCCCGACCAGAGAAACACAACGGCCAACCGCTGGCGTCAGCGCTTCAAGCCCCCGAACCCTCCGAGCCCTGAGAAGCCCGGATCACCTCAATCGCAAGGCCATTCGCCAGCGTCAGCGCTTCAAACCCCAGAACCCTGTGAGCCCGACCAGAGAAACACAACGGCCAACCGCTGGCGTCAGCGCTTCAAGCCCCGAACCCTCCGAGCCCTGAGAAGCCCGGATCGCCTCAACCGCAAGGCCATTCGCCAGCGTCAGCGCTTCAAACCCCAGAACCCTGTGAGCCCGACCAGAGAAACACAACGGCCAACCGCTGGCGTCAGCGCTTCAAGCCCCCGAACCCTCCGAGCCCTGAGAAGCCCGGATCACCTCAATCGCAAGGCCATTCGCCAGCGTCAGCGCTTCAAACCCCAGAACCCTGTGAGCCCGACCAGAGAAACACAACGGCCAACCGCTGGCGTCAGCGCTTCAAGCCCCCGAACCCTCCGAGCCCTGAGAAGCCCGGATCGCCTCAACCGCAAGGCCATTCGCCAGCGTCAGCGCTTCAAACCCCAGAACCCTGTGAGCCCGACCAGAGAAACACAACGGCCAACCGCTGGCGTCAGCGCTTCAAGCCCCGAACCCTCCGAGCCCTGAGAAGCCCGGATCACCTCAATCGCAAGGCCATTCGCCAGCGTCAGCGCTTCAAACCCCAGAACCCTGTGAGCCCGACCAGAGAAACACAACGGCCAACCGCTGGCGTCAGCGCTTCAAGCCCCCGAACCCTCCGAGCCCTGAGAAGCCCGGATCACCTCAATCGCAAGGCCATTCGCCAGCGTCAGCGCTTCAAACCCAGAACCCTGTGAGCCCGACCAGAGAAACACAACGGCCAACCGCTGGCGTCAGCGCTTCAAGCCCCCGAACCCTCCGAGCCCTGAGAAGCCCGGATCGCCTCAACCGCAAGGCCATTCGCCAGCGTCAGCGCTTCAAACCCCAGAACCCTGTGAGCCCGACCAGAGAAACACAACGGCCAACCGCTGGCGTCAGCGCTTCAAGCCCCGAACCCTCCGAGCCCTGAGAAGCCCGGATCACCTCAATCGCAAGGCCATTCGCCAGCGTCAGCGCTTCAAACCCCAGAACCCTGTGAGCCCGACCAGAGAAACACAACGGCCAACCGCTGGCGTCAGCGCTTCAAGCCCCCGAACCCTCCGAGCCCTGAGAAGCCCGGATCGCCTCAACCGCAAGGCCATTCGCCAGCGTCAGCGCTTCAAACCCCAGAACCCTGTGAGCCCGACCAGAGAAACACAACGGCCAACCGCTGGCGTCAGCGCTTCAAGCCCCCGAACCCTCCGAGCCCTGAGAAGCCCGGATCACCTCAATCGCAAGGCCATTCGCCAGCGTCAGCGCTTCAAACCCCAGAACCCTGTGAGCCCGACCAGAGAAACACAACGGCCAACCGCTGGCGTCAGCGCTTCAAGCCCCGAACCCTCCGAGCCCTGAGAAGCCCGGATCGCCTCAACCACAAGGCCATTCGCCAGCGTCAGCGCTTCAAACCCCAGAACCCTCCGAGCCCTGAGAAGCCCGGATCGCCTCAACCACAAGGCCATTCGCCAGCGTCAGCGCTTCAAGCCCCCGAACCCTCCGAGCCCTGAGAAGCCCGGATCGCCTCAACCACAAGGCCATTCGCCAGCGTCAGCGCTTCAAGCCCCGAACCCTCCGAGCCCTGAGAAGCCCGGATCGCCTCAACCGCAAGGCCATTCGCCAGCGTCAGCGCTTCAAACCCCAGAACCCTGTGAGCCCGACCAGAGAAACACAACGGCCAACCGCTGGCGTCAGCGCTTCAAGCCCCCGAACCCTCCGAGCCCTGAGAAGCCCGGATCACCTCAATCGCAAGGCCATTCGCCAGCGTCAGCGCTTCAAACCCCAGAACCCTGTGAGCCCGACCAGAGAAACACAACGGCCAACCGCTGGCGTCAGCGCTTCAAGCCCCGAACCCTCCGAGCCCTGAGAAGCCCGGATCGCCTCAACCACAAGGCCATTCGCCAGCGTCAGCGCTCAAGCCCAGAACCCTGTGAGCCCGACCAGAGAAACACAACGGCCAACCGCTGGCGTCAGCGCTTCAAGCCCCCGAACCCTCCGAGCCCTGAGAAGCCCGGATCACCTCAATCGCAAGGCCATTCGCCAGCGTCAGCGCTTCAAACCCCAGAACCCTGTGAGTCCGACCAGAGAAACACAACGGCCAGCCGCTGGCGTCAGCGCTCAAGCCCCGAACCCTCCGAGCCCTGAGAAGCCCGGATCGCCTCAACCGCAAGGCCATTCGCCAGCGTCAGCGCTTCAAACCCCAGAACCCTGTGAGCCCGACCAGAGAAACACAACGGCCAACCACTGGCGTCAGCGCTTCAAGCCCCCGAACCTCGAGCCCTGAGAAGCCCGGATCGCCTCAACCGCAAGGCCACCCGCTAGCGCTAGCGCTTCAGTCCCCTGAACCCTGTGAGCTTCGGAGCCAACTCGCCCACGCAGCAGCACAGTGACGGACAGCTCGGGACACCACCCCTTCAGAGCGCCACGACGGTCGGTGAGCTGCAGGGGCACCAGCACCAACTCCTGTTATTATTAAACAGTAAATATCGTTTTCGCCTTGTCTCTCCTCGCCTCAGCGTAGACCACCACAAAGCTTCTGTGCCTCCCCTATAGGGGTCGTCACAGTCTCAGAGGTCACGTGATCCTCTATACACGAACTCATCTCTGTGACGTCACGGCGCGGTGGTGGCGCGCC
The DNA here is from genome assembly GCA_037355805.1 of Ixodes ricinus. Classification (NCBI taxonomy): domain Eukaryota; kingdom Metazoa; phylum Arthropoda; class Arachnida; order Ixodida; family Ixodidae; genus Ixodes; species Ixodes ricinus. The sequence continues at coordinate 17,642 of JAZHYW010003692.1, read as the reverse complement.
GGTCGCACTTCCGGTCTGGGGCTGTGGGCAGAAGTCCCCATGCCAGACGTGTATTCCTGCGTTGTTTTGAAAGGAATCAGACAAAAACCTGCCTTATCGTCAAAACGCCGCGACTGGGGCCGTACCAAAAGTGTCGAGAAAGGTTTGAAGGTCAGTTTTCACGTGCTCGGTTCGTCCGAGAATCTGGATATGTGCCGGGAAAAGGGAAAAGCAGACGCCGTCGGACAACGATTGCTTGGGCGGGAAGCACTTTGGGTTGAATTCACGGATACTTGTGGTCATCAGATTTATTTGTTTTGTTCCAACATGAACGCCAGAAAACCGTCAAGTTGTGCGGACCACCTGCGGACTACGTTCAGTGCGTCTTCAAGTTCAAACGGCCGCCTGATCGTTCAAACTGTCGTCTGCTCTTTCAAACGTTTCTGCTTGTCGTCTGCTCTCTTAGACGACGCCGGCCCGTAGACCAAAAGTTGGCCCGGTCCTTGCGATAAGAAGTAAGTGCAGGCCTCAAAAGACTTAAATTTGAAGGTTGGTAAGCAGGCTCTTCGTAAACAGTAGATACATGGAGATGTTGATTATTGTTACCAGCGGCCATCACCGACTTGTTATGCCTGATTCACTTGGTCCGATTCTGCTTGCGATTTTCAGTATTGACGTCGACCATCTCAGCTACGGTTCACGCTTTTGCAGCCCGAGCGACGTCGCGACTGAAAATTGCGAGCGAAATCTCATCAGGTGAATCAGGCTTTAGCGTACATTCTGCGGCGTCCACGCGGAATGAATCGCCGCATGTCAGATTATTCACTCGAAGTTTCGCGGTGTAACGAGCCTCGTTAATTTCGCTGACGCTGCTCATGTAGTCAGACATTGCCAGGAAGACGTAGAATCAACAATTCGATTGCGAAAAAGGGCAGGGGGACTCACACTGACGCCGATAACATCGCGTTTCAATGGTTTGTTTATGGGCGACGGCGCGCTTGTTGCCCACACCCCCATCGCGCATGCGCGGCGCCGGTGGCGTCCGCTAGGGGCGCTCCGGGCGCTCCGGTTTGTTTGTAAACATGAGTTGGTGTATACGACGGCGGGCGAACGTAGAGCAAAGCGCAAGTGTCGTCTGCTCCGCAATTTTCGCCAATATAGTTTGCGACAACATCGCGTGGAAACTTGTGAGAGACAACTCCCGCGCTGATGAACTGGTAATTCAAGCAGGCAGCAACACAACATCGTGAGCCCATTAATCTTTCGACATTAATTGCGGCTAGGCATCGGAGATGAGGCCCGCGCTCGTATCGTAAACAAAACGTCCTTCTCAAGCTACAGCAGCGGCGAGACGAAACAGACTGCTCCCAGCACTCAGCTCCGTGAAGCGCGCAGGGCAGCGTAAACTAGCGCATCCGTGTGATCACGTGGACGCCGTTGAGCCAACACCGGAGGAGAAACTCATGACGTCATCGTTCAATTTCGCTCTGAGAAGTAAAAACAAACAAAGCGTGAGAATGACGTAGACATGCCTCCAACGTAGTGGCTCAATGTTGGCTGCTCCAACTCCGTGGCATTGACTGCGCTGATGATTGCGCCTCGCGTCGCACGCTAGAGTAAGCAGATTTCGGTGACTTGGCTCATTTGAAAGATTGCTGGTCAGTTTATTAAATATATAGACGGAATTAGGTCGTAATATTTTACATGTGGTCTTCCTTTATGATACTGAATAGGACTGCATAGTTTTCTAAATATCAAGAATGGAGCGGAGTTGCCCTTTAAGTTACACTCTCGCCCTTTCTTTAATATATTACAAAAATAGGTACGGCTCAACAATCCTAAAATAGCATTGAGTAATTAAAATCTGACCCTATTCATGTCGTACCAATGCCTGAGTTTTCCTTTTACTGAGAACTATAGACCGTTCCATTAGGGTCATAGCAGAGAGATTAATAGAGAGTAAAAACGCCCTCCCCCTCTCACCCGTATATCGTCTGCTCCGCCGAGTGGCCAGTACCTAGCATCCGGCTGGCGTACAAACTCTGTTTAAAGACGCGTCATTTTGGAAATTTCAAGCGCAGATGCGCAGATTTTGGTATGCCAGTTATCGTGTAATACTATGCTAGATAAAAAGACTAACAGGGTCCAATTGCGCTGTGCCTGCGTGCAAATAAAAAAGAAATACGGAAAACTGTGTCACATTGGCCGGTCTCTCCGGCGAAAAGCAAATCCGGTTGCTGTACCTTTTTACTATACAAAGTTCGTACTGGTGTAGGCCTTTAGCGACCATGAGTGTAAGTCTGAAATAATAAATAAAAACGTGCTCTCCTGGCAATATATACGCAGTAGTTGAGGGTAGTACTGCCGGCTGACACAACTGCTATTTAAGTAACGGAAAAAAAGATATGCTAGTTGATCAATTACCTAACTAGAAAAACAGACAGATATAGGCCGATTTTGGAGTAGCCACAACTATTCTAAGAACGCGAACCACTTCACAACGGCAGCCACGAGCGAGAGTTCAATGTTTCGTACAGCCCGCCGCTACAGCCCAAAGATGGAGAATGGCAACCTCCCGGTTTTGTCGTCTGCTAACGGAGTCGGGCGCGTGCCCTCTCTCTCGTTTTACCCCGCCGAACCCGCTGAATTTCCCGGACGTATGGAGAGGGCGCTGCTGTCGAACAAAATGGTGCCGCCCAGAGAGCGCTAAATAGAATGGTCTACAGAAGATGGAAATGTGTCGCCTAGAGATGAATATTTGACAACTTTCCAAGAAAGTGTATTTGATGTTTAGGATTTCATGTATAACCGAATATTTCAGCGGTTGTGTTCAAAATGGCTTGTTATGTAGTGTCTAATTAACACATCTTTTAGAGCCTAGCCCCTGGAATATTGCCTAATAACAATGTAGGCAAATAGAAAATAAATAAAACCACTATTAAAATCTACAAACAAAAGATACTAAAATTATAAAATATTCCGTAATATAATTATAACAAACACGTGACTTTCAGTCAAATAAGCAAATAGGCTTCATAAAACAAACATAAAATTTAGCTAATGACTCAACGTATCTCTCCGAACAGTATTTAAAGAAAGACATGTAAACCGTTCCACCGGCACTTTCAAAGGGGAAAAGAAAAATGTTACAATTTGTCTGATGATCGAAACAATCTCTTAGCATTCGTCGAGGAGGAAATAGGCATACAGTCTTGTAGATATGTCTTAAATTTTGTCAAGCCAAAAAAAATAGAAGAGACAAAAAATGTCATTCTGGTAAATCCTGCGGGTATCCTCAATTGATACTGGTGATTGCGTAAACTTTCATTTAATCTCATGTTCGCAAAGAGCGGATTAGATGCGGTGTTACGGGCGCCGCGTTTGAATGAGGTATCCGTACGCTCTGCATTGGGCATGGCCAACTTTCTGGGACATTCAAATCTAGTTCTAAAATGTCACGCCACGTGGCGTATCAACCTTGAGCGAGATTTGAAGGTGCTGGTTTCCCGCTATGTCAACCTACTCGTCATTGCATCTTTTCCAATTTGCCCTTTTTTAATAACGTGAAACGTTTTTTGGCTAGGTGCTCAGCATTTCGTGTGTGTGTGTAGGCGTTTTAAGAAGAGATTAGGTGGTAAAGTGAGAGCCAATCATGTACGCGCTTAGGGCGCCAGCATTTCGTGAAGAATGTTAAGGTGAAACCCCACCATGCATGACATTTTGGTGCTTTTTTGACAGTTTATAACTTTCTTTCTACGTGCCCTACAATTACAAAGTTAATGCCAAACTAAAGAACTGTTTTTCAACAATACTTCAATGTCTCGATATTACTATTATTTTGAGTTGTTAGTTAAATATTCAGCTTTTAATAGACCACAGTCTCTGATATTGAAAAAATATTTCTCGAGTTATAACGTCTCATCGTCCACGATATTTTACGTGAGCGTTCGGTTGAATATAATGAATGAAAAAAGTAAGCAACGAATTGTACAGATAATGTACATTTTAATATAAAATATAAAGTTTAAAGGGGTAATATTTTAGGGCGCTATAATAACGGAATCACGTCATACTAATCAAAATTACGAGACATTAAATTACGAAGCATCCTTCGATATTACATTTTCCAGAACTTACATATTGATATATTACACGTTAAGAATGTTATTAGACCTCAAACTTTTCCCATTCAGTTACGGCAAATTGTAGTTTCTTAATATAAAATACAGATGGCGACACGTGTTAAAAAATAGCTTGATGTGCATTTGCCGTCATGTGCCGCTTGGAACACTACGTGAATGACAGAAAAAGCGCTATATGTCAGGTTGTCAGATGCCTGGATGCCCGCAGTGAGCGAGCCAGAGATGTCAGAACAACAAGAGCGAGGCTGCGGGTGCTTCACTGCTGCGTTTGCGCGCGTACTACTGTGCATCGGTAAACATGTCTGACGCGATCCGAATGAACTGGGCGCCATGAAAGCAATTCCGCCATTTGCAATTCCGCCACATATGCGAAAACATTTTGATGTTTTTATCACTTGCGAAAATCATTTTCGCAATGAAACTATGCTTGTCCAAATCGTTCGACTATATTTTGTTCAAAAACCACCTCGGTGGCTCTTAAGTGGCAATGACATTAAAACAAAACACGAAACATTAAAACGTTTCAGTTTCTTCAAGCCAACGCGCTGGCCCATGAATTCATATTTGTCGAGTTTAAATACCGGCCGACGTGCCCGCAATCTGACGGAAGCCAATCTGAGATTTCGGTTGCGAGTCAAAAGATCTCCAATTAGTCAAAATGAACCCTCATTTTTTTGTTTTTTTTAATTGGGGCGTTTGAGGCGATTTTTGTTGTTTTGGCTTGTAAAACCCGAACATCATAATGTTGGCATTGCTTTACCTTAGTTCGGAGCGAAGGCAACGCTACGGACTGATGAAGCCACTGAAGCAATGCCAAGAGCGCGAGGTCAAGCAGTTCGTTCTCTTTCTGTGGCTGTGCGGTCGGGCTAAACTATAGAGTCACTAACGAAGCTACGATTCATACAAATCTTGCTGCATAAAATGACGGTAGTCAGTTATCTGAAGCGTTATCTGAAATCACAGGAAACGTTTTCCCGTCCTCCACAAATGTCTTAAAAGTTCGCGACAAAGCAAAGCAATATTACGTGAGCTTCCTAACACCGAAACTAATGCTGAAGAAGTCGCACTTTTGTATCATGACGATCGGCAGTTGCGTTTGCGTTGTACTAACCACCAAGATGGCGGCGGCCGCGACAATATCGGGGAAAAAAGTGCCGATACTCAAAGGCGTTGTAACTCATTTGGTTTAGCTCACTAGGCTAAACTAGCTGCCAGAGTAGCGCCACGCTTTTCCTTGTGCCGCCTCTCACCGTTATTGGTCACGCACGGTACCATAGCAACGAGCTGAGCTGGCTCGGTTTCCTTAGCAACCGAGTGACTACTCGTCAGGTGACCTCGCAAGGGCCGTGATGTCACCGGTAAGATGGCAGCGCCCAGAGCTGGTGGATACGAGTTTGTTCGGTGCGCGGTAGCCGTAATGTACCGCTGCTAGCCGACGATTTCGAATTCTTCGTGCTCTCTGACGCAGGTATAACGTGAAGATCTGAAAGAATGAGACTTTATACCTTTTCTGTGCAAGATCGCTCTGGATATTAGCACCTGTGCGACAGCATCATTCATATCGCCGTAGCGGTGCTCGGATTCCTGGATGTGTTCGAGGATCGATAAGACTTTTTGCATGCAATTTTTGCACACTCCTAGCCTTGTTTGAACGTTGGAATGCCTGAGAATCGATGCGAATTGTATGCGTCGCATGTTGGACCTTGGCGAAGTTGTTTCAGCCCCAGGTAACCGCGTAATCACATAAACTTTTAGCGAGGAAGCTCCTGCGATCTCTGCGTTTTGTACTAATCAACGATTTTAGGATATAACTTTTAGGATAACATTTTCGCATTTTCTAGCTTCCTTTGAATGTTGGCATTTCTGAGAATTGAAACGAAAGGTATACGTCGTGTAGTAGGGCCTAGGGAAGTTGTTTCAGCCCTGGGTCACCGAATAATCACAACAACTTAAAGCGAGGAAGCGCCTGCGATCTTTAGCCTTTTGTACTAATCGACGATTTTACGAATTGACAGTTCTGAAGACTTTGATAAACGTCCTTTCGTTGCAATAGCTTGCATTTGATTGCAGTGTTTTTGGTTTTTTTTTTTTCAAGTGACAAGCTGGCGTTTGCTCAAATGACGTATATGAAATGACCTGCTATATAACAATGCATCAACACATACTATTAAACTGTTCTGCTCAGAGGTGTGTTCGTCTTTGTAACTAAGAAGTTACAGACAATTATTTTTTACGAGTGTAATATTTATTTTCTGTAGCTGGGCCCGTTTTGTGCTCGTTAATGTCCGTGTGCTATGATGTTATCATCATGTGTGTATGGTTCTAAATATCCTCTTTGCAATGCCTACAAAAGCCAAAATGACGTCAGCCGACCCCAGCTCACGGATTGGACACGAAAACTGCGTCACTCGGACGTATGCGCTCGTCAACAATCGATTCGTCGGCGAATATTTGAATTCGCGTTCGTGACCAATGAGTGCACATGAGTGCACTTGCGAATTTCAAGTTCTATGGTGTGCTTAAAAGCACGGTGGAGGCTTGGAGTCATCGCACCGGTGCCCTAGCATGTCACGACCGCGTGATTGCACTGTTCTCTTTTGAGTTGAGGATTAAAGCTAAGGAAGATGAAGTTAAAAAATTATTTCATGGCCCCTTCAACACGGGTATGCGTGCTACACCAGATAAAAATATTGACATTTTGCATGCCGGTAAACTTCCGGACGACCACTTGGCCTGTTAGCAAGAACACCTCATATCCGGCGTTCGTCTCTTTTGATGGCATTAACAATCCTCTGTAGACCACCGTGCTGTCCTTCTTGGTTTAACCTCGTCGACTATTCATCGGCTAAAGTGAGGGTGATACCGTCGTCGACGTCGCTCCTCGCCAGTCGGTGAGATAATCTCATCTTGAATGGATGATTGGGTCTTGAAGAAGTATGATGCTAAGCATATATTCTCTTACTATGGGGCAGTCGAGCAGCAGTCATGTCCCAAGGCAATCGTCCTGTCGTGGCCGGCGTAATCGAATTTTGTACCATAGGAGCGAAGTCCGAAAGTACAAGGACGATACGTTCGTCCCAAGAAGCGGCCGCCATCCCGGCTGCATGGAAAACCACTCGCGTTGTCCATGCACCTACGATACTGGGCTGCAAATCGTCTCACTTCCCAGAAGAAACAGGCACCGCTCCTCCAGAGGCCCGTGCTGTACCGCCATGCAAAGCGTCTTTTAGGCCTTTTACCACTTTTCAATTAACGAATGGAGATATCAACTAGACAAAGGTTGCCGCCCGGCGTCGCTACAGTACGGTTACCATGGAAACCTCCCAGGCCCAAAATGGAGATCACTATAGGCGCTTCTGACATCGTGCATCTAGATAATTTTGCGTCGTGTCGCTACTCTGGCAGCTACGCTGCCACATTAGCGCCGAGATGTTTCGGTGGCGCCCTCTTATGGTTTTATCCGTGACGTCACTACTTGGATTTGCCTCGCCGTGACGTCACCAATTGCTATCTTGGCTATTTACCATCAGGTGCGACGACGAGTTCGGTGGTGTGTTTAAAAAGCACAGTGGAAGCTAGGAGCCATCGCAATCCGAAACTAACACCGTCAAAGTTGACAATCTGACAATGCTCATATGCCCATGATTTGGCCAATCGTGGAAAACTGACCACAGCGACGCTTTTGGTCGCGCACATCGCTGATAGAGTGGCTCTAGGCTAAACCAAGTGCGGTGGGGATCGTTGGCCGAGTGTGTTGTGGCCCCGCAGACCAGAGCACGTGGAGAAATGCGCGAGCGCGAGCTTCGTTCAAAGCACGGAGCTCACGCTGCAGAACCTCTAGGAAATGTTCCAGTACATGAGGCCCGTGTCTCGAGCGGCCCTTGGAAGCAAATGGCGGCGCAGCAATAAAACGACTGGCCCTTGGAAGCGATGGAGCACCCGCTCGTGGCACATGTTTTGTGCGTTTCCACAACAATGGTTGGCCGTATACTTGTAAAAAACTCCTTTATAAAGGGGCTTTATCAGGGACCCTGGGTTCAGTCGCCCATCTGCATCCTACCGTCGTGCGATCGTGTATCACATATACTGGTAATGCATTTAGGGAAACAAAGCTTACCTTCTGCGCATGTGCTATGCCCTCAGTTTTCACGTGATTACACACGTGTTTACCATTATTGTTTTCGTTTCCCACTGCGATTCAGCTCGTGCTCTTTGGTGTACTACATGTGTTAGAGACCAAGGTAACCCAGGAGCATCCTATTTCGCGGATTGCTAAAAAACCTATGCTACTTGCCACGTGTGCCTCAATCAATACAAAATATTCTAAACTTCACATGTGGCCGCTTGCGTGAGTAAACAACGTTGTTGGTCAAGAACAACTGCGATTGTATGAAATCACGTGGGAAAAACTCGTTCTAAGCACGCGACCGTTGGCATGCAGTGAATACTCATAATTGGCGCCGAGAGGATCGGTAGCTGTCAGCAGGTGGAGTTTTTTTATCAACCCAGAGTTGGAATGTTTCCTTCTTTCTCTTGTAAGCAATCAAGAGCCAACTTACATCAAATCTGAGGGTAATAAAGTACTATGAACATTCAAACATTACGACCTGAGCAGTATATGGGTACAAGCTTTGGCTTGCGATGCACCCTTAAGTTTCGATACGCTCAGCGCTTGTGTAAATTGTAGCGTTGTTTCAGTCTTAATTAGCGTACCATGTGCGTGCTTACACTATATGTTATACAACGTCAAACTCAACCCGTTTGCATATTTTTCATTTTTGCACAAACTCTACTTGCGCGCATAAATCACCAAATTAAGACTGGGACATCGCTTAAACTCTGTGCAAAAGCTATCCACAAACCCGGAATCTTTGCCGGGTCTATCATTGCATTTATCACTGAACTCGTATTCAAATCAATTCTTATCATTTATTGCTGAGAGTTAATTTTTAACCGTCAAATTATTTTATTATGATTTCCGCACCAGTCCTACGTTGGGTTTACCAAACTCAATATCTAAACCTGAGTGTCATTTTTTGTGTTTTCCAGTCTTGTGGTTTTGGTGAAATAAACATCCAGCTACCTAAATGAGACACCTGACCCCCACTAAAATATAGTTTATTTGTTTTGCTTTTTGAGGTATTTAACTCCTCAAGCTAGACTTTTGAGAGCTCGTCTATCACGTTATCACGTTTCCCTGGAAATCCACAAAGGGCCGAACACATGGACGACAAAAGGGGACGCCTGTCATATAAATCTGATCACATTGAAATATCTGTCATTGGCCTCCGAAATCCCCGCGGGGTGCAAACGGCGCACAGGCAATTTTATACTTTTCAACGCGTCGGTTGTTTTGTTGTGCATGTGCCTCTCCATTTGACTCTGGACGATTTTCGCGTATTGTTCTGCGCACATTTGCTGGAGACGTGAGCTCGGAGCGTAGGCAATTCTGACCCTTTTTCACGAGAACTGGCGCAGACGTGCGCGTTCCAAAGAAAGCTCGCGCAGAGAAAGACAAGGGAAAGACCAGGGATGTCAATTTCAGGATATAGAAAGATGCCCTTCTGTATCGAAGCGCCACCACACACGATTTCTCGCATTGATGTACAGGTCTGGAAGTCGATTCCACCGCCTTATGTTTGTTCAGAATCACACTAACCAATGGTGGGGCCACGAAGCTCGATGCTAATTGTTTAACGGGGGAGATCACGTGACCAGAGGGGCAGGCGAGGAGGAGCTCGACCAAAAGCCCCTTTATACGGAAAAGTAGCGACATCTTTTGAAGACCCCGCAGGGGGCACCTTTGAAAGCAGGTGTTTGGTGAGTGGCGTCACCACGGACCTCGAGCCATGCGGGTTCGCCCGCCCACGTCTGGCTGTGCGTGGCTTTCCCGTGTCCGGGGAAAAGGGCATCCTGGTGGTTGAGTCAAGCCCGGGGTAGGTTTGGACCCTTCGGGGCCCCCGGGTGAGGCAATACACCACTTCGGCCCCCGCTTCCCGTAGACGGGTGTCCTGGCTTGGCCCGATCAGGATGATTCAGTCAGTCGCCACTTCTTCTACTATCCCCTCCTTTCTTTCAGCCTTGTCTTCTCCTTTTTTTACTCTTCTCTTTTCTCTTCCTTCCTTTTCACCTCCTTTGGCGGCAAGGGCTAACCTTGGGTGGCAATAGATGCTCTTGTCTTGAACCACACTTGGTTATAGCGTCTTGGTAGTACTGGCAGAGCAACATACTCAGACAAGCCCTGACTGTTATGAGGTGTTGCCTGTCCCCTTGTTGGACTCTGTGGTGGGCGGTACGCCACGGATGCTGAATTTGCTTTGCCTTCAATGGCGTCCTCTACCAAAAACTCTTCAGGACAAGCGTCCAAGAGGCCTTATCCTGAACTAACCAATGCAAAAGATGCAGAACCTGCAACCTTCACAAGACTTTTTGTTATTCATTCTGAAGATGAACAGCGCCCCGTGGGAAAAATGTCTCCTTTCGTTGTAGCAGAAGTTCTGGAGAACTTGATTGGTTATAACTACAAAGCAAAGAAGATGCACTCCAGTGATCTCCTCGTCGAAGTGAGCACTAAGGAACAAAGCATGGCACTCCAGAAAGTGTCCCGCATCGTAGATGTCCAAGTAACAGCTGCCTGTAAAGACTCGGGGCTTGTCCAAGTAGTCGATCTCCACTGGAGCCATGCGTCACCCAGGACATCGGGCAGAGTTGGTAGCGAGCCAGGGTGTCTCGTCTCAAACTGTTTATTTGCATACTATGTACAGTCTGCCGTCCGGCATGAGAACAACATGAGAACACGAAGAGAGCGCGTAAACTCGCTCTTTTTATAAGGTCCCCTTCCCTACGTCCCTAGGAAGGACGTCGTTCCCCAAATGATCAGGCTCCGCCCACTAGCAGGCACATACACACACAGAGGATAATTGCTCCGCCGGTTCCTCAAGGCTTGTAGTGGCAGCCATCTCCTCAGGGACGCTTGAGATTTGACCTTGCTTCCTGGATTATAGGTCGAGGTGACACCGAGAACGTCATCCCCAAACGTCCAGGCACCGCTTATGAGCACGCACAAACGCACACACGAGTTAATCGTTTTGTTTACTCTAAAAGGACACGAACGCCCGGAGGATACGGTCCCCCTCCTTAGTCGGGACGGAAAGGACCTTGGACGCCGATAACCGGGCAGTTCTCGTTCACGGCTTATCTCCCTCTTTCGGCTTAGCCGGGATCACGGTGGCCGTTGGTTCCTGCTTGGGCGCCTCGAGGAGATCGCCTTGCCTTTTCAGCACCTTACTAGTGGCTAGCGTTTACATGGATGCGACAGCAGCGCATCGGATCCAGTTAGCGAATCGGATCCACTTCAACCACAACGTTTACATGGATTCGGATCGACCAGTAGCGGCACCTCGTGTCGAAGGATCACAACGCGAACCTCGTGACCTTCAGATTGTTCCCAGGTGTCCGGTTTGCCTTCAGAAAGCGAGGGATTACGGGAGCAAAGCTCCCGTAATCCCTCGCTCGAGCACTCGATTCGATCCGCTAGCGTATACATGGAGAGTCTCGATTCGGATTGACCAACTCAAACCACCCCGTCCCAGCGGATCGGATCGGATCCGATCCGATCCGATCCGAGTTGTTTACATGGACCTGATTCGATTCGTTAACTGGATCCGATGCGCTGCAGTCGCATCCAAGTAAACGTAGCCCTAGAGTGCCTTCATGTGCGCTTCGCATGGAGTGATGCCAACTGCCTGTTTCCCTTTCCCAGACCCTCTTCCACCGCCGTTTTGTTCCTCATTGTTTCCCCGTGCACCGGAAAGTGGCCTTTGTGTCCATCGGTCCTCCGATCCGAGGGGGAAAATGCTAGTCCTCCCTCCGTGGGTTCCACAGCGCTGCTCCGAACTTGTGAGATAAGGTTCTTGTTTCCGGGAGGGTTATAAGCCCCACGGATTATCGCCGAGAAACAAAATGGCGCTGGTTTGTCGGCGAGTGGTATTACAAAGCGTGGCATCACCCTAGCAAAGCGCACATGAAGGCTCCCTAACTTGACCCGGTATCGACGACGGCTTGTCTGCCTCTTTTTACGACGGTACGGATGTTCACCTTGGCAGCGGGGCAGATAATCGTGGCTCGAGGTTGTCAGCGAAAGTCATGTCCTCGGGAATGTTGGAGAAGGGGTGGCGCTCCGCGTCCAGGTGCGGCCGCGAAGGTCGTTCGTTACATGCCCCATACCGCACACTGAATACCATTCGAGGGTGCTCTCCGAGGACGACCTACTACACTCTAGTGAAGAGGAAATTCTTGAGGCCTCCGACCATCGGGTGTCGTTTCTGTAAAGCGGATCATTTTCAAACGAGATGGTGTGGAAACTCCAAGCAAGCATGTTATTCTCACGTTCGAAAGACACACTCTCCCAGCGTTCGTGAAGGCGGGATACCTCCACTTCCGTGTCCGACCGTACGTACCGAATCCGCTGCGGTGTTTTCGGTGCCAGCGGTTCGGTCATGACGCTCGAAGTTGTCGAGGTAAGAGCATCTGCGCAAAGTGTGGAAGCACTGGTCACATTGCTGACATCTGCGAGAGTGAAGTGAAGTGTGCTAATTGCGATGGTGTACATCCCACCTACTCGCGCGCATGCCCCATATGGAAACAGGAGAAAGAGATCATTTCGTTGAGAGCCAAGGACAGTCTGTCTTACCCCGAGGCCAAGAAGCGCTATGCCTTCTTGGCAAAGAGAGGTTTCCTCGAGGTGGTGCATAGGGGGCTTGCACCACCTTCCTAACCTCGACCCTCCCAGGTTCTGTCTGGGAACCGGGGGCCGTCGCTCAGCCCCACCTACCAAGAAACCAGAGGTGGCGGCGTGCCCTCCACCGCAGGGAGGTGACACTGGTGCCCCTCCTACCCAGAGGAACAGGTTGTCAAACGACATGCCTGCCCTGTTTACTCGGTCTTCTCCTTGGAGGAAGGAGCGAGCCCCTCGCCCCAAGCCTCTCGAGGAGCCGTCCGCGTCTAAGGAACAGCAGGCCCCCTGCTGCCTCCACCGTTTCACCTGAAGAGGAGCGGATGGATGTGAGTGAGTCTCCTCCCATCCGTTTGGCTCCTCCTGATGACTCAAAACCAAAGAAGTAAAGCCAGAAAAACCGATGCTACAGGTAACCCCGCCCAAGCCTCCTGGAGGGCGTCTAGGCAGGACCCGCATTTAACATTTCACCATAGTTACAGTTTCATGCAAATGGAACAGCCGAGGACTGCTTCACAACATTGGCCGTGTGCACTTTTTTCTTGATGAGCTGCGAGCACTAGCAGTTGCTCTGCAAGAGACTCGATCTCAATAGCACTCGTATCAACATGTTTTGTCATTACTATGTTTTCTGAAAAGACCGTACATCATCTCATTCTTCGGGTGGAGTTGCTGTTGTGGTACTGTGAGCAAGTGTCGCCATCTATTGTTACATAGAACAAATATTTATACTACTGCCACCTGTCGTAGATTTTGATAAATAAAATTTGTTATACCCAACATGGCGCAGTCGACCTAGCGAACCTTCGTTCGTCGCGAAACAATTCGGCGAAAACTGCGAAAAAAATGCATGGCACCTCAACGTAAGCAGAACAACGAAGTGCCGAAGTACCCGCCTCCCGCAAATCACGCAAGTCGCCATCGCAAAGTGCGTGAACGCTCCGCCTCGTCGCATCTTCGCCAGCCGCCGTCGAAGCGCATTTTCCCGCCAGAACCGCCGCAACCGTTACGGCGGACAGCAACGCTAATCCTTCAAGCTCCCGCTCGCAAGAAGAACTTGGTGCCCGGACATCGAAAACTCGACGAACGACCCCGCAAACACTCGCCAAGACGTCTGATGACTTCGTGAAACTCAAAGTACGTGACACCTTTTCTGCTCGTCGTCAACCACGCTAAAGGCTCTGTTATACTCCGACGTAACGCGCGCACGCGAACGCTGGCCGAAGTCGGCTACGTCACGTCAGACCAGTGTTGGCGGTAACGCGTTACAAGTAACGGCGTTACCGGTAACGCGTTCCTTTTTTGGTAACGTTGTAACGTACTCGTTACTTTTCCAAAGAAGTAACGGGTAACGTACTTACGTTACTTATTTTGAGTAACGTGTAACGAAATTACGTTACGTTACTTTACTTCCTAAAACTTAAAAAAATTAATTTTAATTTTTTTTTGTCTTTTAAGTGCCCAGTCATAAATTCCTTAGTCAAAAAATGCCGCTGTCCTCCACTTTTCTTTGACGTCGGTGCTATTCAGATTTGACGTCACACGCCACCTGCCACTGGTTTTCTCCCGCGGCTCGTTGACCTCGCTACCGCCGTCGCCTCGGCTGGAAGGCCAAAGAGGTCCGGCTTCGGGTGGATTTGGGAGATTCCTGCGTCGAAGCCTGCGTTTCGCTTCCCGCTGGGAAAGAGAATGACACCTTCGTGTCATTCCCTTTCCCGTTTTCGGGACTTGAAAAACGGAGGAGGCCTTGAGCGATTGACCGACAGCCAACAGAGCGTGTGAGTGGCTCTCCGGACCCACGTGGACATGGACATATTTTAGCTATGGCGCTTACGCACATATCAAACGTCGAAACAGCAAATGTTTTAGTTCGTGAATAAAAAGTAACGCAACAGTAACGTGCGTTACTTTTTATCAGTAACGGTAACGGTAACGCGTTCCTTTTATTTTGAGGTAACGTAGGTCGGTAACGCGTTACTTTTATTTGCAAGTAACGAGTAACGTATTTAGTTACTTTTTTCGGTAACGCCTACAACACTGCGTCAGACACGCTGCGCGCGTCAAAATTCGCCCTCGTTATACTCCGGCGGTCCTGGCGGCTCCGCGGCGCGCGTCGGTGGGCCGCCGGCGCGGCGCCATGCGCAGAATCTGACTACGAGGGCACGTTTCCTGCGAGAGTGCGCCACTTCCGGTTCCTTTTCGTTTCGAATAGCAGACGAAAATTCTCGCGCTTCTTGAGCGCCAAGAGTTCGAGCGATGGCGTGGACGTACCTTGCACGACGAAAACTCGCGCTTGCACTGTTGGTGCACCGCCTGCGCCGCAAGCGTAGGCGGTCAATGTTCATACGGTACATCTTTGACAAGCGCACGGTCTACGGTACTCAAGCTTCCTCGTACAACGGACTGTGTCGTAGACAAACGGGTGAGGACGAATTCCCTCGATCATCTTCTCGACGACTGAGTCCGATTCTTCAAACATGACGCCACACGGAGTGGTGGTGCTCCCGTAGTCTGCTACGGCTCGTATTCGCCGCGCTTCCCCGCGAGGGCTGCCGGGAGCCAGCGCGTGATGCATCCTGGTCCGGCGTCGCTGGCGCGGCCGGCGCGGAATACGGCATGCTCCATTTTGGCGTCGAGGCGGTCAGGCTGCGTCGAACGCCGCCGGTCGCGTCGGTTACGCCACGACGCCGGAGTATAGAGCGTCGGGTTTTCGCCGACGTGGCGTCGCTGTGACGCGCTCGCACGCGCGCACGCGTTACGTCGGAGTATAACAGCCTCAAGCCTAGCCGACGTATCCGCCCAAAATGAAACCGACGGACATCCAAAGTCTGACCAACATCGTCGCTCAACTCGCTCTAACAGTACAACAGTTGGCCGAAAGCCAAAGACAACCGGTACAAATTACATCAACGGCGGATACCGCGAATGCGATCCCCAAATTCACCGGTGATCCGTTGGACGACGTTAAACAATGGACCCGAGAAGTTGAACGGATCGCAGCTCAAGCGTTATGGACCCCCGCACTGACGCTCCTGAACGCTACATCTCGACTCTCAGGCCTTGCAGCCAACTGGCAAAAGACGAACGGAAAACACCACCACGAGTGGGAAGAGTGGAAACGAGTTCTCATTGAACGGTTTCGACGACGACTTTCAATGAAGGACTTCATCGAGCTACAGGCAAAGAGGACGCTAAGGAGGAATGAGACCCTGGTCCAGTACATTTTTGAGAAGGACGCCCTCCTCGAGAAGTCTCCACATCCCCTGACTCCCGAAGAACGCATATCGATGATCATCGGCGACATCAAGGACACAAAGTGGTCGATCCCGCTTGCTTTTCCCCTCTACTCCTCTCCGACGGAATTAGTCGACAGAGCAGCAACACTCGACTCGCTGCGACAACTAGAAAAAGAAGGAAGCAACAACAAGAAAGACGCAGGAATAAGAGAGAAGCCATTCCTCCACAAGTTCAACCCAAAGTCAGGTGACAAGACCGAAGATCTGCACTGCTGGAGATGCGGAAAGAAGGGGCACATCTCGCATCAGTGTCATCTTCCACCTCCAGAAGCAGGTAGTGCACTCGCAGCACCAGCCGACGGTGAAACTGCAACACCGACCCACCAAAGGAACACGCACCAACGCCGCAGTAATGAAGCTGGTACAGCCCATCACAACCATGCCAACAACACACGCCTTCCACGTTCTCCAAGTGAGAACGCTGCCAGTGGTTCAACCCAGGACGCGAAGAAACCAAATGCCCGCTACTCTGTGAACTGCTTGTACACCGAAGGTCCTCGCGCACCGATCGTCAACGCCATCATTAACGGCACAACAACAGTAGACGCTCTCTGTGATTGTGGATCAGAAGTCACGCTAATCCAAAAGCATGTCGCACCACCCGAACTACCAGTGTTCGAATGGCAAAACGGACCAATCGAGACAGCAGCAGGACCCATCACACCCGCCGGATGGATCACCCTGCGTGTCAAAGTTGGGAACGTTGATCACACCATGCCTCAAGTGGGACTCTGTGAACACCTGCCTGTTGCCCTTGTTTTGGGTAATGACTGGAAATGGTTTGTCCAGGCCCGGTACATCACTGAAGCAGACGGAAGCTTCTGCATCACGACTCCAACATCCATTCAGGAATTCACACGCTTCAAAGCCCAAACGCTCACCGCAAACTGCATCTTCCAATCCAGGCCAATGGAGGCATCCCTGCAAACTGATGTGGCACTAGCACCTAAAACCACAACAGAGACTTCGTGCTCAACCAAGTCAACAGAGCCGCTACCGCAAATCACGACTTCCGGAGAACGTATGCCCATGGATCATCCGAGTCCATCTCCACCCAACACCGAGACTATCACCGATAAAGTGACCATACACGCTTCTCTTTCCGCAACCGAGCAAGAAGAACTCGGCTCTCTTGTAAAAGAGTATGAAGATATTTTCGCACACCAGGCGAAGATCGGTGAGTGCCCCTACGTGGAACTCAGTATTAACCTGGAACACTCCAGACCAGTTCGTCGCCAATTCTACCGCCTCTCGCAGCCTGACCGACAGTTCCTCGAGAACCAAGTGCAAACTTGGAGGGAACAAGGCATCTGTCGCCCGTCCACATCTATGTTTGCATCACCAGCCTTCGTAGTGGACCAGCCTTTTCATGACACGACACCTCGACGTGTACTCGTTGACTACTCCCGCACGATCAATCCGATCACTGTCGCAGATCCACAACCAGTCGACTGCATGGAAGACGCACTTCATGCAATTGCAGGTTCTCGT
>JAZHYW010003691.1:0-15517 GCA_037355805.1 Ixodes ricinus | reverse complement strand
CCAAAACAAAGTAGGAAAGGGTTAGCATCGCAGGCGTCGATGTCGGCGAAACAGCAGAATCGAGCGGTGGGCGAGACTGACTACCGCTCGGCACGTGGAGTTCCTTATGTACACGCGTGGCCTTCTGGAACAATCGGCGTAGAATATTCGGCGCGTAGGACATTCTAACCTTGAATAAGCAACATGGTTCTCAAACTTACCAGATGGCGACATCCACAAAAACAACAAAAACGTATATCCGCCGCCAGGCATCGAACCTCGACTCTCTGCGTGGGAGCCGAGGCACAAGCACCGTTTCGACACGGGCGCGCTTTTTTTTTTTATTGCCTGTTTTGACATGGACAATAAAAAAGCACAAACACACCAACACACACTTAAAAATATTAAAGGGGCGATGCAACAATTTTTGTACTTTGCGCAAATACCGCTTAGAACGGATCCCTGACGTTAATGACCTATGAAACACGCGTTCGTTTTTCACCCCACGCAATAGAAGTCCCAGAAAAAAATTAAAGAAAAACGAGCAGCGTTTACCCCCTCAACTCGCAGCCAGAACAAGCGGCCACGTGATCTGGAGCCGATTATATGCCGCCAATGTTGATCATAGCCACGCGCTGGGGTTGGCAAAGCACAGGACACGCGCTGAGTTCCAGACATTGTTATGGCTCGGCTATTGTCGTCGTTGCAGCGATTGGACACGGGCCACTACCCGAATGCTTCTCGAGCTAGTAATTATCACGAGCCCAAATCGAGTGCCCACGCAATGCTCGGGTCCAATCTATGAACCGCATTCAAATATCGTCATTGGGGTGTACTGCGATCCCCACGTTACGTCATCAAATTTTGCAAAGAAGAGATTGAATGAAAATGATCGCTTTTGTCCTTGAAATTACACCGCAACAAAGGAGTTTCTTGGCCAGTGGCGTTGCGTGCGAGTATCCTTGAGTCCCACTAGTGCCAGTAAGCTCGTGTAAAGTGAAAACATTCCAATTGAATATCGTTGCACCGCTCCTTTAAGGGGGCGATGCAACAATTTTTGTACTTTGCGCAAATACCGCTTAGAACGGATCCCTGACGTTAATGACCTGTGAAACACCCATTCGTTTTTCACCCCACGCAATAGAAGTCCCAGAAACAAATTAAAGAAAAACGAGCAGCGTTCACCCCCTCAACTCGCAGCCAGAACAAGCGGCCACGTGACCTGGAATGGATTATATGCCGCCAATGTTGATCATAGCCACGCGCTGGGGTTGGCAAAGCACAGAACACGCGCTGAGTTCCAGACATTGTTATGGCTCGGCTATTGTCGTCGTTGAAGCGATTGGACACGGGCCACTACCCGAATGCTTCTCGAGCTAGTAATTATCACGAGCCCAAATCGAGCGCCCACGCAATGCTCGGGTCCAATCTATGAACCGCATTCAAATATCGTCACTTGGGTGTACTTCGATCCCCAGGTTACGTCATCAAATTTTGCAAAAGAGAGATTGCATGAAAATGATCGCTTTTGTCCTTGAAATTACACCGCAACAAAGGAGTTTCTTGGCCAGTGGCGTTGCGTGCGAGTATCCTTGAGTCCCACCAGTGCCAGTAAGCTCGTGTAAAGTGAAAAACATTCCAACTGAATATCGTTGCACAGCCTTTGAAAGCGCGCTGGCCCGTAGTCTGGGCCTCGCGGCTACATTAAAATCGTTCAAGACTGAACAACCTGTCCAACATTAACGACCAGTCTGGTGGTTCAGACAGAGCAAGGTACACTTCGCGTATATAAGCGGCACTTTCAATGGCGTACTCTCTTGCAGGACGAACCTGGTGCGTCCGCGTTGTTAACACCCGTCCTCGTCCCAGAGACTGTGGAGGCCAGGAGCCAACCATCATCAAGGAACACCACCTTCGTGATCCACAGGTAGAAACCGAATGCCATGCGCTGTGAGGGGGCAACCTTTCTTAAGCGTGTGCAGCAAACATGTCCCCCCCCCCACAAAAAAAACGCAACCCGACATTCTGAAAATACATGTTCTTTATAGTTTTGGGCCTCTTTAAAAGGAATCAATTATTCCACCATGGGCAAAGACATCCTTTCCCCTCAAGCCATGGCTTGACAGGCAGCACGCCGGAATGAAATTGAAAGAAAATTTAATTAAAAGGTTTTACGGGCATTCTTTTTGCTCTGTTTAAGGGGGATTCAACCGCTCGTCACTGAATGGGCAAATTTCGCTACACAAACCTGAGTTTCAGGAATTCACGACAGTATTCATTCTTTTGGGGGTTACTTATGATAACGTAATGAAGGTTGTACGGCCCTTGGATTTTTCGTTTAGAGCGCTGGAGATTTTTAATAAAATCCAGAAATATGACCATTTTGACTGTTTTAGCGCGTTTTGAGGCATTTTTGAAAATGCAATTATTTAGAAGACAAACGCGACAAAACGCTTGGCCGTACGTACTAGAGGTGCCTCTAATCTTAATTTTAAGACCATTACCAGAGAGCAAAATATTGTTGTATTTGCGTATTTGTGTAAATAAAATTCACCCTGTTAATTTTATTTCCAACTTGTTGAACGAGATGGCGAGACTAGTACTGAATGCCTCAAACCGGAGATTTTCTTGCTGTTGCTGTTGTTTTTCTCTCGAGCTCGAATTCGACCGCGATGTCTCGTTGCTCTTGGATGGGTAGCACGTGTAGCGAAAGCTCACGCTGTAAAGCTCACTGGTCGTGGATTCAATCCACCGCCTCTGCCCGTTTCAATCTGGATGAGCATCGTACCGGCGTGCTGTAATGTATCACTTTGCGTGATGCACGTTAAAGTCATCAGACAAGCAGCGGTATACTGCACTGATTTTCATCTCCTATGAAGACACCAGATTCCCTCAGAGCTGACTAACTTCCCGCTGTATAAACATAGACACAACAGAATTACAAATGATGGCTCCGTTGGTCGGCACTTTTTGAACGTTGCAAAAAAGTTTAACCATACTTCGTTTCAGCTTGGGTCCAGACGCAGCCGATGCTACGAGCGCGAGCGCGTGGCCCTGAACAGTGCTTGCATTGCACGAGCGCGCGTGCTTGGCAGGGACGCTGAAGGCCCGGAGCTCGCGCTTGTAGCATCACCTGCGTCTGGACCCAAGCTGAAACGAAGTATAGTCATCAGCAGGCTCCTAGCGAAAGGCCTGATAAGCGCTCTGAAGGCGATACTTTTGTTGATTCTATTTTTTTGTGTGGGCTATGTTAGCGCGCGTGGTCAAACGCTGGCATACGCTACAAGCGTGGCTCGTAAGCACCCTAAAATCATGCAGGGTTGAACAGAGATATCCTAATATTGTAGGTGCCTCAATGTCCTTCTGCTTAGGGTGATGCTACCCTTTGTAGTACCCGATGCCGACAGCACGCACTCACGGGTAAAATGCAAATAAAATCGACGAAAACAAAATGTCGCCATAGCACAGTCAGCGCCGCAAACAAGTGCCGGGATACGCTCTTTCACGAGCTTCTGAACAAAAAAAGAAAAATAAAAGTGTGGGACAAAATGGCCAGATGGCTCCACCCTAAGCAAAGCGCACATAAAGGCAACCTACTAATATGTACTTGGAAATAAAAAAAGAAATAGTTGAATGAGTTGCAAAGAAGGCTAAGATACTTATTTTCGAACAACATTTATTTTATGAAACATTATTTCCGATATTTTCATTCTCTGTAGACCTTGTTTGGTGGCTATAGTAGGTTACAGGTCAAGAAGGTAGCGGCAAATGCCCCTCAAAGGGAATCATATATCCCTCCGCCACCTCCGCATCCAATTGCGTCCCACCGTTTCCGTGACGTCGTGGCCAACGCCCGAGGAGGGTCTTGCCTTTCTGTACATATTTGCTTTATCTTTCGACTTTGCCTTAGCATTGTGGAAGCCACGAGAGGAGATTAGAGTTTCCCCTCCGATCGAAACAAGGTCGACTTTCGGGGATTAGCTCTCCCTCCGATGGATACAAAGGCTGCTTTCAGGGGCTCGCTTCCCCTCCGATGAATACAAAGGTCGCTTTCTAAAAACTGGGGGTCGAAGACAAGTAGGCACTACTCTATGGCCATTATCTATCCATTGAAGCGGAACAAGGAGCGTTTCCGGTGAACTCGTCTTTTCGAGTTAAGTACAAAATGAGCGTGTTGGTGAGCAGTAGATATTACACAGAAATGGGGGACGGACAACGAAGATTTCTTCCCTCCGCAGTCTTTCGACTGCGGAGGGATTTGAAACCGCCGCATCACGCTTGTGGGAGGAGCTTCTCCTACCTTCTCTTAACTTGTAACCGACTATAGTGGATATAAAAAAAAAGAAGCATGATTTTTATTATTTTGAGCAGTTACAATATATTTTCTTTTACAACAAACAGGTGCTTACTCTGAGATGCAAATTGAATTTTGACGTTAGCGTTTTGGCGCCCGAAACAATTTTTTTGTAAATTTTACACTTCCCGTTTTGCGGATTACTACGAAAACCAAAACGGGCCATTAATAGTTAGAAAATACGTTTCTGCCTAAGGTGAGGCGCACGTTTCTTTTTTTTTTTTTCTTCACCTTTTGAATTTTTAGGGCAAACTCAAATGAACCCCTAATAACTTTAGTGTCTTCATAAGTAATCCTCGGGAGTTCACTATGCTATTGCCCGTTATGAACACCTCTTTCAACAGTGGTCTTACTATGTCATAGTGGAATGAAGCGGTGCTAGCTTACCTGTCTGGAAACAAATTGGGATGTGTGTATGTTTATACAGCCTAGAACATAGTCTGCCTCAACGGGCGACTTGTCTCCCAGCTGTAGGTGAGCAATTCAGCCAGTGCGGTACAACCGGTAGCTTGGGTCTTTAACGTGCATCACGCAATAGTGATACATGACCGCACGCCGTCTGTCTATGCTGGAAAAAGCGGTGGAGAAACTGCATCGTGACGTCGCCGGTGAGAGGAGCCTAATCTCCATCGCCAACAAACTACATCGGAAGAGAACTGCGAATCAGACGTGTCCGGTGACGTCACCGAACAGTGGCGATTGAGTTGAAACTAGATCGTCTTTTTTTCCCTACAGGGAATTTCGGAGAATCGCCGAATGGCTAGCGCACACCTGCTCGGAGCACGTGGAGCAAAAGCTTGCGCTGCAGAACCCATGAGATCCTGGGTTCAATCCCGCCCCTGCCGCGTTTCGATCTGGGTAAGTATCGTACCGGCGTTCGGTCGCGTATCACTACTGCGTGATGCACGTTAAAACCCCCGAACTAGCAGTCGTACTGCACTGGCGAAATTCGTTCTTATCTGCAGTGAATAACAATGTCGCCATGTTCAGGCAGACTCAACCTCCTGCTGTATGAACAACTCACGACAAATTTTACTTTTTGACCATGTTTGACTGTGTTAGTGGAACTCCTCTCGTGCTGCACGAGAAAGAAAAATGTTCCTTCGGGGGTTAAATTTTGGTGAAGTAGGAAGCAAAAAGAAGAAAAGAGAATATTTCCTCAAGTTGGGTTCGTAGAAGAGGAGGAAAAAGAAAATCATGCTATAGTTCCTAACGGTGTGTATGGTATTTTCTTTATGTGTATGTTTATTCTAGTTCAGCTGGCCTCACCTGAAGAAGTTGTTTAAAAATAAAGTAGTGTACCTCTCTCTCTACCTGAAGTACGAACGAACTTGCTCAACTTAAGCCTGTTACCGTTGCTGCTTGGCTTTTTGCTCAGCCAAATCGCTTATATGTGGTGAACTCAAATGAAAACACCATCGTTTTGAATCGTGTAAGAGTATTTAGAATATTTATCGATCACGCCGCTGAACTTGCATCGCTCGAAGAACTTCCTATTTGTGAGTGCCTCTCTGCTTGAGTTTGCTGAAACACAGCCACTTCGATCCAAGGCAATCGATGAGTAGCGTTGGTGATCATCACCAAGTACGCGACTCACAGAGCACTGGCGAACACCAATGTTTCCGTTGCTCCCGATGGTTCCTGAGCCGCCAGCGGCGTAAAAGCGTAGAGCTGCGAGGACTTCTTGTTCGAACGTCAGCACACGGGGCCCTTCGCGACAACGCTGGAGCTTTCCGCGAAGCTGGCTGCACAGCCAGCGAGTCACCCCTTTGGTCAGCCGGTATTCGCCCACAAACCTCGCATCGCTCGCGTCCTCGAAAGCACCCCTGTGATCTCTAAATACTCGATCCGCTGGCGGAACCCAACAGTAGAGATGCATATGTTAGGCCGCCATTCTTTTACGATGCAGATTGATCTCTGGCTTCGTCTCGACCACTCAGTGAACTGCATCGTCAAAGTGCATCGTGACGACATTTTGACGTCACCGCCAACTGCATCATTTTACGAGCATAGCTCGAACTGCATAGGGAAAACCACCTTTCAACGTCACGGCACGTGACCCAAGAGAAGAGCCAATCAGTGCCCGTGCAGTTTTCTCATCATGCAGTTTGCGTTCCATCATAGATAGACAGATCGAAACGGGCAGGGGTGGGATCGAGCTCGCGGATCCTTGGCTACACAGCGTGAGCTTTCGCTCCCGTGCTCCGAGCTGGTGTGCTCTAGCCCATTCGGCCACCGATCTTCTTTTTTTTTTTTGATTGACTCAGTCACCGATCTTTTTTACCGGTCTGGACCAAAGCCCTTCTGATGTGTTCGCGTTTGTCTTGCAAGTGGCGTAAAATGCGCCAGTGCACGATGCCCGTGTCTCGAGCGGCCCTTTGAAGCAGTTGTCGGCGCAGTACTGAAATGAGCGGCCCTGGAAGCGAATGGCAGCGGAGCACCCGCTCATCGCACGTGTCTTGCGCGCTTCCTCAACACGGTTGGCGGTACTGTAAGCGTGAATTTTATCAAATGAATTAATCTGCACTTGCCGGCAGCGCCTTCAACTTAAGGAATTTACAGGGATAACTCGAGTGCAACATGGCTTTGTGTATTTGAGTGGTTCTTTTTCGCTGACAGGCAGACGGACGGAAAGTGTCCTTTCTAGCCATACCTGCTGCCAATCTTGTCAGCTGCTGCGCACTTGGCGCGCGATTGTGGACGAGTAGCAGAGCCGCGCCACTTGCTTGGACAGAGAACTCCTTGGTACAGTTTATGAGTGGGAAACGGTTGCTTCTTGTTGCTTTTGACTCGACCCGCAGAAGTGCGGACCTCTTCGACGAGATCCACACCTCTGACGTGCAGAATTGTGGACCTCGTCGCGCAGAAGTGTGGACCTCGCCACTAGATGAGCTATGCTCAGGGTCGGCACTCTGTTCCCCAATATTGCCGTGGGCGCCGCCATCTTGGTGCTTGAAGAGAGCCGACGCAACTGCAGGTCGTCATGATTTAAAAGTGCGACTTCCTCGGCATCAGATTCGGTGTTAGGAAGCTTATGTAACATTGCTTTCGCTCTGGCGCTGCAGCGTTTAAACATTTTTTGAGGACGTAAAAGCTTTTCCTGTGATTTCAGATATATTTTCAGATAACAGGCAGCCATCATTTTAAGCCACAATATGGACATAGCGTCGTTACCCTGAAGCGTCGCTTCTTTAGTGGCACTTAGGAAGATCATGGCGGAACAGCACAGCACTGGAGCTAGATTTCAGACGCCATGTTCCTCTATATACAGTGCCACTAAATAAACTACGCTTCAGAGTAACGACTCTTGTTCATGCTGTAGGCTTAAAATCATGGTTGCCAGTTATCTGAAGATTTATTTGAAATCCCAGGAAATGATTTTCCTTCCTCCACAAATGTTCGAACAGTTCGCGACAGAGCAAAAACAACATTTTATGAGCTTTCTTAGACCTAATCTAATACTGAGGAAGTCGCACTTTTGAATCAGGACGATCGGCAGTTGCGTCTACTCTGCACAAGCACCAAAATGTCAGCGCCCACAGCAATGTTGGAGAACAGAGTGCCGACACTCTAAGCGCAGCTCATTTAGTGGCTCTATACTTCGCTTTCAGCTGGTCCAGACGCAGCCGATGCTACAAGCGCGAGCTCCGGGCTTCCAGCGTCCCTGCGAAGCACGCGCGCTCGTGCAAAGCAAGCACTATTCAGGGCCGCACGCTCGCGCTCGTAGCATCTGCTGCGTCTGGACCCAAGTTGAAACAAAGTATAGTTCTTCCCAGAAGTGGCACGCGGTACGCTGGCGGTACGTGTCTCGAGCATTTCCACAAATATTATTGGCGCCACTTTTCCTGC
Organism: Ixodes ricinus; assembly: GCA_037355805.1. Lineage (NCBI taxonomy): Eukaryota > Metazoa > Arthropoda > Arachnida > Ixodida > Ixodidae > Ixodes > Ixodes ricinus. The sequence goes on along the minus strand of JAZHYW010003691.1, from coordinate 7,335 downwards.
AGGATAGATGGGCTTTACTCCACACAACCTGGGAGCGGGTGTGCAAACCAGTATTCAGACGAAGATCAGGCCGATATAGGACATAGGAAGTGCAAAACTGCCACTTTCTTTCTTCTTGTTTTCTGGCTTTAAATAAAACTCTCCTCTCCTCTCTCTCTCTCTCTCTCTCTCTCTCTGTATATATATATATATATATATATATATATATATATATATATATATAGTTATTATTATATATGGTGGTCGAAACGGCCGCAACGCCGCAGCTTGTACTTTCGATAATTTCGAACGTAGATTGAACTTCGAATTCAATCGAAAATCAGAGCTTATTCTACGTTTTGTAAACCACTGTAATCTACGTATGTACTGGGTTGTATCTCGCGCCGCCTGTTGGCCGCTTCCTGCAGCGGCGGACGCAGAGCGAAGATCTAGCTCGAAAACGGCGGCGAACAGCCCGTGATCCGAGTCCACCTCGAGCGCCCGACCTGCATGCGCAGCGGCGAACGTGCAACTCCGTTCGTTCCGGAAAAATTATGCGCCATCTATGAGGAAAAGGGTACAAATAAATAGCGGTTGAATCCCCTTAAAATGTCCTGCCCTGCGCCCTCATGGTACGGCTATTGGTAAGGAGGTACAGGTCCCCTCAAAGTAAAACGGAGCGTCGGAGCGGCGACCGAACTGCATCGCCGCGCTATCTAGCAGCGCCGGCTGGAACTGATAGGCTACATCTGCGCATGCGAACGTGCCTTCCGCTGGGGCCTCCGTTTTCTTCTTCCAACCCACACGTTATCGGTGGTTCGAGCGGCGCAACCATCTTCCTAAAATCGACGCCTGATAGCACAAGGGGCGGTGCTGGCCCTTTCCCACTTGCCCTCAGCGTTATCTCCGCGTGTGAGCCGAACACCTAGCGGTGTTAATCGGAACAGCGTTTGGCAGCTCGAGACGCCGATAATGCGAGGATCAAACAAGAAAGACGAAGGACACCGCGAATGGCACGCGCGCATGCGCAGACGGCACCTATCAGTTCCATCCGGCGCTGCTAGATAGCGCGGCGATGCAGTTCGGTCGCCGCTCCGGCGCTCCGTTTTACTTTGAGGGGACCTGTACGGGCAAAAGAACGTCGACTTAAATCTCTATACACCCTTTTGCGACATACTGAGCTTACGTACTTGAAGGAAAACCGAACTTTAAGCATCCGAAATGCCATCACAACTTCCCGCGTGAACCCTAAACACTCGCGCTCATTTGGTCACTAGAAGAGACTGCTAATTCGCGCACAGCGCTTTCGCAAATGCAAATTAATAAAAGTCCTCAAACATACATCTTTCTGATCACGTAAAAACAAAAGCCTGGAAACTACTTGAGGTATAGAAAAGTGACACAGTTCAAAATCTCCGCTTCGAACTAAACGCAACAAGTGGGTACGGGAACAACTTTCCCAAACTGAATTCCAAATAAAACAGCAAACACCCTGTGCAGCCTCTGCACATTGAGGCGTGACATAGACAACGCTTGCAAAATATACCATATTTTCTCGATCAAAAGTAAAATTGCAGCCTGTTGCGTGCGCAAACATGGACAGATCGCTACCTTTCCAACGCGCCGCTTTTGCTCTTACCTATCAGTCTCCTCTTTTCACAGTTGCCTAGTGTCCTGGTAGTGCTCGAGTGGCACACGGAGATACTTCACGGACATGGGAGTTTACTGTACGTTTAGGAAAACCTAATGTGTGGTGGCCCAGTTACCCTGCCAGAAACCCGCGCATTTTCCCCAGTTGATACCACTTGCTGTTTTCTTACAAAAGGAATATGCCACACTAGCCACTTCATGCAGACTGTAATGATCAGTACAAAAAACAGCAACGTCGCCCGCGTAAGAAAAATATTTACTTCGGAAGATTGTAATCTGAAACTCTAAGTCATTCAGTCTTAAACAAAAGGGTTCTAAGTAAATCGCACACAGCAAAGGGGACAGAAGACAACCTTGTCTAGCAGAAGACTGGACGCGGATACTTGCACTAACATTTCTATTAGCAATAATGGACGCCTTACAATCGGTGTAAGCCATCTTTATAGTGTCCAAAAGAACAGAACCAACACTAACAGGTTCCAAAATGCGAAAAGAATGTCTTGTGCAACCCTGTCAAACGCCTTCTCTAGGTCTAGCTGCAGCATGGCAACTCGGCCAGCGAAGGCATCGACAACTGTCTAATATGCTTCGATTCAGTGAATGTTTGTACAAATGGTCCGACCTCTTATACCGCCCGTCTGATGTGGGCCTACCAGATATGTAGTGACAATTTGCAAACGACAAGCTAAGACTTCTCATATAAATTTTGTAGTCTACATTACAAAGACTTAATAGTCTGTAAGAGGATACGGATGAAAGTTTCACAGGGTCATTGGATTTCGGGATAAGAACAATATGTGATTTTGAAAACAATAGTGGTGATATATTTTTCTGGTAGGCCTCGGTCACCACCTCACGCAAAGCTTCTGCGGCCTCCTCTTAAATGCTTTATAAAACTTTGTACTAAAGCCATGCGGCCTGGGCGTTTTTCTAGCACTTAATTTCTCGATCGCAACTGTAAGCTCGCGAACGTTAATCGGCTCCTCCAACCATTGTCGAACATGCTTTTCGAGCCTGGGCATGGGCGACAAGAAATCTTTATCGAATCCGTCCTTTTCTGGAACGCTCTGTCGAAGCACAGCGCGATAAAAGTCAGCAAAGGCCCGCTCAATTGTTTTCTTATCGCGGGTAATCGAGTTACCGACACAAACCTCTGTTATCTCTTTGCGCTGCCCATGTCGCTTCACGTCCTTCATGGCGTGCTTCGTCGGTCTTTCGCCCTGCCACATATTTTCAGACCGCCAACGCACAATAGCCCCTTGTATCGTTCGCAGTCGATTGCTTCAAGTTAATCCTAGACTTGTCTTATCTCCTGCTCTAACTCGCCCGGCTTCTGCACTTCTCATCCGTTCGCGTGAACCGTGATCGGATCAATGGGGTTATCAGTTCTTAAAGTGGCTTCATTTTTGTGCTCACGCTAGCGGTCCTTTATACATTGGCAGGTTTGTCCTCTGTACCCAGCTCCGTATTGGAGGGAATGGAGTACATTTTTTTCTGTGCAGCAAACCCGGAAAAGCGTGGCACGCTTTTTTCTTTTTTTTTCGCAGGCTGGTTTGGTTTTCTTTTCAATGGGTCATATTGCACTTGCTTGCCAATTTGAATCTACTGGAAAAGATCTTTCGTGTCATAGCGTGAAGCAATGGATCGAATACGATGCGAAGCATTATGAATGTTTGATTTGCTGGTTATCCTTTGACTGAAAGGCGCTTTTGTAGTTATTTTTGGGTTAATACGTTCCACCAGATATCCGGAACTCAGGAGTCGTCGAGTTTGGCTTTCTGCTATCTGTTGCCGAATAATGACTGGATTGCGTTTTAGCTGATGTGATTAACGTCTTGATGATACCTTTTTAAACATACTTAAATGAGCACTCTCAAAGAGAGCACTGGCTTTTCTGAACCCTGCCTGAACACCCAGAAAATGCCGTCATTGTTTTTCTTTAATCGCAGGTCTAGAAATTGTAGCCCTTCCGAGGATTTAATTTTAGTTTGCCTCCTGCGCTTTCGAACGACGCCACGATCACCTCGACTTCATTGGCAAGAGGGGGAATAATCAAGTAGTCATCAACGCAGCGAACTACGGTACATTCCGGGCTAGTGTTCCTGAACTTTACCTCTATGGTTCTATGGACATAAGACAGGTAGATTTCACTTTTTCTGGGCGCAAGGCAAGATCCTATATGTGGCCAGCGGCATCGTCATATGCATTACCGGCACAAACAGCGCAGCCAGCCCTCTGTAGTCGGAATCAAAAGCGTGCGAATCAACGTCTTTGTCTCTCAGCGATCACGACGGGCGATTGTGTCCCTACGCGCGGTTCACACCATACACCCTCGGATTTTCGAATCCAGATTTTTCCTTCGTGCTCGATCATTGTTGATTTTAGGTAGAGTTGCAGAAGCGAGGAAGGCCGGAAAGTGACACTTTGTATGAGTTTTGGAAGATACCGATTCCGTGTTCGGTGACGGCTTCTTCTATGGATTCGAGAAGAATTGAAATGTCCAGGTTATAATACATATCATCTATGCCTAACGAAAAGAAGTCTAAGTTAGGAGCACTATGAAACGGTTCTAGAGCGTTTTATAAGCTCCTGTTAGTTTTTGATTCGAAAAGGCTTTGGGAGATAAACACCGAAATGTTGTTTCTGGAGAAACATGGCGAGCTGATTCTGCCAGCATCCTCCTCAGATACAATTGTGCGGAGAGACGTCCGTCTTATGCGTCTTAGCGGTGAAAGAATACACGCAGATACTGGTTGGCTGGGGCGTTTACACTATTTTTCATTTTAGGTAGGTTTAGTTCAACGCATAGTTCTTTCAGTTTGCTGCGGAGAGATTCTGAAGGCCTCTTTCTTAATGGCTGTGAGATTATTTTTGACTGCGGCTTTGGCTTTCATTTTGTATATTTTGTCATCAATTACTACGAAACCTTCTGGTTTATTCGCCTGGAGGAGCTTGAGGTCTTTTTCTTAATTTTCCGCTACTCCCGACCAAACGTTGACACTTGCCTTGGGGCGGGGAGCTGGATGGTAGCAGACCGAACGAGTCGCTGCCCCCAAGAATTTCTGTCGTTCTTTTTCCGGTATGACTGTGGCAACCCGGTGGATGGCTGGGTAACCGGACAAAGCTCACCGGACAAAAGTCTCACGGGACAGAAGCTCACCAGACAAAAGCTCACCGGACAAAAGCTCACCCGTTTTCGGACAAACCAGGACTAAAGCTCACACCAATTTCGTTTTTTTGCTACCCGGACGAAACCCTGGCTGAAATAAAGTGCGGACGCGGTGGACATTGGACCATTTTTAGAGAACGTGTACCCCATCCCATGCAAAGATGTCAGTAGATAAGCGATAACAGGCAGAAAAGCAACGATTTGGGACCAAAATTTAGGTCACCGAAACTGAGTGGAGCTAAGATCAAGTTTGACTCCAAGATAGGCCGGAGCGCCCTTGTGCCCACGAAACTTCGTGAAGCTAATTTTTGAACCCGAAGAGTGACCCAAGAAGCGAAGTCACCCTTCTGTGACCTCGCTTTTTCCTTGTGCGTATGCCACACTAAACGCGCCTTAAAGGTTAGGCTCAAGGTCTCTTTATTACTAATGGATGGATTTTCTTGGTGTTCAGAGTAATATTTAAAGTGAATGGCTAAAAAAATTAAATCGTTTCCGTCATTGTGCGTAGTAGATGTATCTGAAATTAAGGATTATCTCAAGGTGATGTGAAAGAGAAACTGGAGCAAAATCTGTAATACACAAACTATTGAGTTGCGACTTTTTAAAAATATTTTGAAGGGACGGGAGTTTAGCCTTTTGAAAAAGTACAAGACACATGACCAATTTAGAAAACTGTGCGGGATTTCGGATAGGCTCACGTTCCTTCCACCACAGCTTGTGCCACAAAGACCAACCATCAGGAAAAGACTACCGCTGACATCGGCTACCTGCTGGACTACTTTGATTGCACGTATGTCAACGCAGCTTCCGTTATGCTTCTGTTCCTTCTGCGGCGGCACCCAGAGCAAATTCTTACCCTTGCCTGACTGTGCGCCGACGACGATCTGAGTTTCCCCGGAACGGTGGAATATGTACGACGCCACTCTTTTGAGATAAAGACCGGACGAACAACACCTGCATGAAGGATATAATACCGGGTTCCAGAAGCTTGTCAGCCACACCCATCCGAGTGTCTTGAGGCTGATTGAATGCTTACAGCAAAATCAGGCGCTTGTTGCCACGGCGTTGCACAAGCCTGCAGAGGGGAACCCCAGAGAAGAGGGTGCGAAAAACCACTTTGCGCCTGCAGAATCGTCTCAAAAATATTTGCGAGAGCTTCCAGGTACATCGAGATCTACCAAGACTGGTGCGGCTAGCAGTGCACTGCATTCGCTTCTAATCAATCGATAAATAAACTTGTTTTTATTAAAATCAAAAAGCCATGTGCTTGTCAGATTTAATTTATCATTGCATTTTAGTGTCGCACGCATGCACCTAAGTTGTCCACACTCGTGTTAAGACCAACATTACATTTTCTTTTGGTGAGCTTTTGTCCGGGTCTGTGAAAAAATGGGTGAGCTTTTATCCGGTGAGCTTTTGTCCGGTGAGCTTCGGTCCGGTGAGCATTTGTCCGGTGAGCTTTGTCCGGGATTCTTTGTCCAAGTGGCCGACCTTCGAGCACGGAAGATCTGGGGCAAATTTGGGTCCTTTTGAAAAAAGAGCCTTTGTGCCGGAAAACAGTTTGCGTCTGTTTGGTAGGCTTGTGGGGCGAACTTGATGGTAGGGGCTTGCGTACAGCTTTGCAAATTGTATTGTGAGACAATCTGTCCAAGACGATTCTAAACGTTCTTTGGCTGCTTGCTGCAGAAAGATGTAGGAAGGATGCTTCACGTAGGCTGGACCAAACAACTTGTCCATGAAGTCATGATGCACTGCAGATGCATCATGCACCACGCTTTTCCCCCACTCTTTTCCGGACTTGCTGCACAAAAAAGGTGTACTACAACCCCCTCAAATGCGGAACTGAGTACACAGGACAAACCGGCCGATGTATAAATGACCGCTTACGTGAGCACAAAAATGAAGCCACTTCAAGAACTGATAACCTCATTCATTCGATCGCGGTTCACGCGAACGAATGCGTTGGATGCGCTCCTAACTTCCCGGGAACCAAGAGAAAGGGGGGACACTGCAATTGCAACGGACGAGAGATCATCGAATCCTTCATCATCCAGAACGCAGAAAACAATATTTCATCTTCCTCAGTAACCTTCCCTATTGAAAAGTCCATCAAGATACGTAATTTGGGACACTGACCGCCAGTCAGCAGCCCTGGTGGAACGTGCCCTGATGGTCCATCAGATGACGTCCGACTGCCTCTGATGGAATGTCCAAAGTTACGTATGTGGTGGTCTTTGATGGAATGTACCTTCCAAATTTGCGTTTTTCAGGTATAAGGGACCCATACGAAAATGTCAGATACAGGCCGGAATGAAAAATGCCGGTTCCGCCTAGACCAAAATAGGGGCACCAGTTCATATCCACCCTGGAACCGCGCATTTCCAGCCCCAATTTTAGACCCAGGCGGTGCACCACCGGAATCCCGCTGCGCTGTGCACTGGACTCTACAAAAGAATTTGGTGCTATGTCCTTAGCCGTTACAACCGAGAGATCGTCGCGATTTCAGACCCACGCGGACTGGGTCTGAAATCGCGACG
>JAZHYW010003690.1:0-18567 GCA_037355805.1 Ixodes ricinus | reverse complement strand
TTTCAACCATAGAGGGTTATTACGCTTCACTCTTACCTGCTTATTAAAACCATAAACCAACATATACCTTTGATTAAGACAATTTCTCGCTACCACCGCTAGAGGTTCTTTTAGGCTACTGGTTAGCCAAGAGAGCATGTCAAGCCCTATTTTTGCGTCTGGTGCACGCCCTTCGCTCTGCCCGCGCCTCCCATTGACCAAACTCTCTATACACGGCTCGGACGCCCGGTAAGAGCCTACATTGTACAGAGGGTCCATCTCGAACCACGGGGAGCACTTGCAATTGAATGGCCGATGTCTCCTGCGGAGACTGATCGCAAGTGCGCATGCGCTACATCGTCGGGTGGCAAGGAGGAAAGCAGTCGTAAAGACAGAGACGTTTTGCAGACAACCATCGCTTTCGTCCCCTCCTAGCAGCTTGCATTGCGATCGCGGCCCACAAACAACGGTGAAACAGATCAAGCAGTTAGACACTTTCTGTAACACAGGCTCTGTAATGCCCGGCAGTGAGCTCAGCAGACGATCTTCCGAATGTTTCGAATACGCTTCCTCAGCGCGGCCGGCGTCACTAAATGTACCATTTTCAGAAGTGACTTATGTTATTTTTTTAAGGCGAAAGTTGTATATGTCTCATTGTTCAGTCGACCTTTAAAGTCCTTGATGCGAAAACAGGTCGGCGACACGAAAAGTACGAAAACACGTCACGCTGTCGATACACGATCCAGACGTCAAGCCAATGAAACGGCGCCAAAAGTGCGTGATTACTGATTTAGTGGCTGTTCGATGACCCTAAGCAAGTTTCTAATTAAACCCTATTAATTTTTTCACTAATTAAAAAGTTAATAAACAAATTTTGCTTCATTACCATTCTGATCGTTATGATTAGTCCCCTATACTATGTCCCCTGGCCGTATCACTCACCTGCACAAACCGCATCAGTGCAGGTTTCACGGTTTTTTTGTTAATTATAGTGTTACTCTTAAAAAAAAATTCACCCTGCACAATAATGCATATACTCTTTTTTTATTTGGTCTTTGAGTCTTCCTGGTGGTTTCACCCCGGGAACAAACGTAAGGACCGTTAACCCCCTTGCCTCGATGTTCACCAAATTAGTGACTTTAGTAACACCAAGCCAAAATTCAGGTTAAAACATAAATAATGGCCGAATCGAGAATGCAACTTGCGGCGCTGATTTGCTTTTAATTATCCGTCAACATGATGTAATTTTACGGTGTGCATATTCAGCTTTTTGCAATTACGACGCATTTCAAAATTTTTGTTGTTTCACAACAGTATCAGGTCCCCTGCATACTTGCATTTCTATTGGTACTTTATAAATTCGTGCCATCATTGAATTCCACAGTCTCACAAACGATGGGGACGCGAGCAAATCATTTTATGGAGCTCCAACTATACTTCGACTCTGCAACTAACAAAAATATAACTAATTAAACTTATGGCCTTGCGACACTAATGAAAGAAATACGCTAAAACAGTTTCACTCACAATCTTGTACTACATTTCAGTCTCAAGAATCGACGTCGAAATGTCGGGCTTTTGAAATATACACGAAACAAACCTTTTCTCTCCAAATCTACCCGAAACAAACTAGAGTTTTACTTCGTACTCAAATAAAAACTCTCTCAAATTGCCTTTCGAAAGTTGCATCGTGTTCGCTTCAACATTATCTAAACTATTTGTTCATTTTCCAACCATCTTAAGTCCGTCGCGACATGGAGGAGCGTCCTAAAGATCAAGAAAGAAAAGATAAGCAGAAACTTGCCAAATCTCCGAAGAGCATTGTTTTTGCTTTCCCTCGAACACTGATCCTTGAACTTTTTCTATGATAGTTTTTGTAAACACTGATGCTTGAGCAACACCGAGACCACTTTGTGAGGCTGTTCGAGGAAACGTCGACTTCACGAAGGCAGGACGATCACCCGAAATTCCGAACTCCTTATGACTCCCACGTATCGTGGACACGGCAATATGGGAAGCAAGACAAGAATCACAGGAAAAGAAAAAGGCGACATTATAACGCAACCCAGAGTCTGTAGGAAGAAAATACGACACATACACGCGATATTTTTAGAAGCCGAAAATTGGAATGGATCCCAAAACAGAAAAAGCCATAAAAATGTACGCCGAGCAGCCTCCGATTTTTTTCCTAAAAGACACCAATTTATGTGGTTGTTGCTTTTTATTAAACTCTACTTTTGCTTATGTGTCTGTGCTTCCCCGATGCCGCGTTCTTGATGTTTGTCCATGCTAGATGCTCTCATTCGACGGCACTGCTACTCGCCGAGTTGTTCGCTGTCAGGGGCACTTTCATGTTTTGAAAGAACTCCGGGCACTGGCAAAACAGAAACGACACTAGCAAGGAGCGAAAGTATGCCGGCAAACTGGTTACAAAAGAACGCCCAAAGTTCAGACATTCCAGACGCCAAAGAAAGTATACTGTGCGTTGAGAGCGAAGAGCTTATTTTTGTCTTTTGTTCGCGTGATTCGGAAAGCAAATGCGAGATTGCTACTGTAAAACCTGAAATGACTGTTCTATAAATTACAATAGTTAACAAAATGTCTATAAAGGTTAGTTTGTGCAGTCTGAATATTGCTTTCTAAATTTGTATTTATGTGGGCCTTTGTTTCTTGAGAGCTTAGATCGAGAGACAATACACACTGCTCGCATTGTATTTTTACAGTTCAGTTTTACCAACTGACCGCGAACGACCATCTCTGCGAACAAACGGAATTATAAAATTCTTGCAAATTTACAAAAAAACAAATTTTTTTGCTTTTTTTGCACAAAACTCGATTTTTGCAGTGCGGGCGCAACGAAGCCATAACGCGATAGCGCCCTCGAAAGGCGATGGAACGGCTTCATTGTACTCGTTTATTGATACATTCCCGAAAGCTGGGGTTTCAATCTTTCTGCTAAAGGCAAAGGTAAAGGTGTTTGATTCTATCTCTCGTAGATATTTATTTTGCTTTGCTTCCTCTCACCTCCCCACCGTTGTCTAAGGTCGGTTGATCCGCGGAAGTATAGCAGGCAAGACAAAGCCAGGAGAATATGCGCCGCCGTAAATTCTCGCGCCTATCAACTCGCTTCTCCCATTTGTGTCGGACCGGCTCTCAATGCACCAGCCGCACAGATAAAATCATTTAGGCAAAGGGAGGAGGGGAGAGAAAGGGGGGGGGAGGCGGCTGTTATCGTTGCTGCCGCGTCTTTTTAAATACCTAATGTTTTTCCTCCGGTGACGCAAACCATAATATATGTTATGGTCACGTCCTTGTGTATTTCGCTATTGCGTATAAAAATGTTCCGAGAATCTAACATCACGGAGCTCAACGGCTGTGAGCGACGCTTCACTAACCTGTCTTGACCTGACTGCGTTCAACTTATTATGGGTGGTCTGGTGGCCTTAAATCGTGTTTCTAACGCGACAAGCAGTGTTTAATCGTAATAGCTTTGTTTAAACTCACATCAGTCGTAGCCACATCAGAGTTATTTGATCCATCTCTTATGTGAGCGACGGGTAATTTAAGAAAACATCTTGCCCTCCTTCGCGGAAATATTTTATATCACGAGGAATAATTTGAGCCGTTTCAATTCATTATTGTATGAAGTGGGCTGGAAGCAAACAAATAGAACTTGAATTGAAGTGCAACTTGGAACAAATTTGTGCCATTTTTTGAGGTGCTGAAAGAACAACTGGAACTCCATATTGTTGGGTTACTTTGTTTAAGTTATGTGATACTTTGCGCAAGTAAGAAACCCCTACCACCCGTTTTTGTCTCAACAATGCGCTTACTACTTTCTCCTCATTTTAGTTTTTTAACCAAGGATCGCACGACCTCATTTAACACCTACCACGGGAACACGGATGACCGGAATCTCACAATCTGAGCCTTGAAGTTGTGAATAATGCAATGTAAACATGACTTTTTCAAGGATGATCCAAAACATGACAGAGCTATGTCATGTTTTGGATCATCCTTACAATTTTAGAGTGCGCAGACGAGTAATGTAAAATACCCTTTCTTAAACACGGGCAGAAGGACAAGCATAAAAGTTGGTGTAAAGTGAGGATAATATGTCTAGAAATTATAAGACACCTTCCATAGGCTCTTCATCTGTGAATCTTAGACCAAAACTACACTTATAAAAAATGTCCATAACACTCGTCATTACATCTGTTCACGTGCGGTTGTCAAACAGAAGTAGAAAGTCATCGACATATCTGAACACATTTTGTCCTTTTCTCACAGGAGGGCTAAGGGCGAGTTCAATGGCGCGGTCGGGTCTGGCAAGAAAAATATCACCGAAGACAGGCGCAACAGACGACCTTGTGCAAACTCCAGATCTTTGAAGAAAAACCTCGTTATGCCATCCTATAAGCATAAAATTGAAATAAAATTGCAGTAGTTTTAGAAAGTACTCTCTAGTGACATCACTTGAGTTTCAGAAGGATGGTTCATCGTTGTCTTATCGTACATGATTTTACAGAGGCAAGTAAAATGTCATGGGGGAGTGAATAAAAATGTATTGAGCACTAACACTAAAGATGCTGTGGCTGCCATACTGATCTGTCTTCAAAGCTTTCACAACTTCCTGTGAATTTTGGACCAAGAAAGGGTCCTTGAGTCGCAGATCCGAAAGGTTTGTTTTTTTTGTAGTTACGCAGACACTTGGAGCTACCAGGTACCTCTCTCGGTAACAATGGCAAGGAACGGGCAGGCGATTCTTGTGCATCTTTGCGCTGAAAGAAACTTCAAGATAAAGTTATTCCGTTTTTTTTTTATTTTCTCAGAAAGCTGGCTCAACGACAGGCATAATCGCACCGCTTCCAACCGAACCTTTTTCGGAACTACCTTCACAAGGCGGATATTCTTTTGCACAGCGGGTATTCCTTTGTTGGGTCATGTTTACATTGCATTAATGACAGCTTCAAGGCTCAAAATTGAGAGACTCCTGTCATCTGGGTTTCCGTGAGAGATGTTAAATGAGGTCGTGCGATCTTTGGTTAAAAAAGTAAAAGGAGGAGGAAGTGGTAATAGGAGCATTGTTCAGAAAACAAAAACCGGTGGCAGCAGTTCCTTACTTGCACAAAGTATCGCATAACTTAAAACAAGTGCCCAATATAATGAAGTTTCAGTTGTTTTTTCAGCACCTCAAAAATGGCACAAATTTGTTCCAAGTTGCACTTCAATTTAGACAAAGTTTCCTGAAAGAAATGTAAAAAGAAACATACTGCCCGTTCTGTGCCGTCTACCTCGTGCGTAGTGTACAGCGTCCCTTTAACATGTGGTAGAACGTATGTAGGACAGAGTTGACGGTGTATTAATGATAGGCTACGAGAGCATAACCCGTCTCTTAGATCAACGGTGGGCGGTCATCTACCCCTGCACTGTCAAGCTTGTTCTTGCAATCCAACTCTGGCTAATACCACTATCATCGGTCGAAATAAGGAACAACTCTCCAGATAAATTTACGAGGAGTTTATTATACAAGGTTTGGGGAAGCGCAGTGTGAGCAAGCCTTTAGTAGCTCTATTATGGTGGCTAGAAGAGGGAGGTCTTAGCATCGCGTAGCTCTCCGTGTTTGGCAGCGCGCTAGTATATCATGACGACGATAGGTGGCGCGCTCATCGACTCTGAGATGCCAATTGCAGACTCCGCTCCCGGAAAGGTTCGTTCGCGTCGCAACAAGTGCTCGTTTAATTTGTGGTGCTTTTCCCGGAAAGACTGCCCCATGCGTCCAGACTACCGCGACGGCAAAACGGCAAACACACTGTTCTGCTACCGGATGCACCACGGGGTACGTTTCTGCGGGAAAGAAAGGGAAAGCCTCCCTCTCCGCCGTTCCCGACGACGACGACGACGACGACAAAAGCTTCGGCAGATTTATTCTTGTGTTACGTGAACCAAAAGTCTAAAATCAACATAGTTTAACTTTCAGAAGTATTTAAAGGAGCGCATATCGTACGCGGTACGCCTTTTTTCGCGGACTATGAAAGCACCCGAATCGCAGCGGGCGCGAGTGGACGACGCATCTCAGTGTCGACAGTAGCGCCATCACTGCATCCTGACTGGCTGCTCCTTCTCTCGATCGCCGATTCTGACACCTCCCCTTCTAGCCATCGTAGCTCTATCTGAAGAAGAAGTATTGTTTTTTTTACACACTTCGATGAGCTAAAGTCGTCACCTCTCGCCTCTGAGTTGTTGCGCCATGAGCACGTGCCTTCTTTGTCCTTTTTTTTCTGTATGAAATATTGAGTCTTGAGTTCAGGGTCTGTTCTGTCTCCTCTAAACTTCTACATTTTCATACCCTTTTTTTGCTGATTTTAACCATCTTTAATGCTTGCCAACTAGCCCAGCTCACGACTTTCCTAGATTACGTCTTAGATCTTCGTTAAATTTCACTAGATCTTACTTTGATATTGACAGTTTGTTTTACTTTAATATAAGTAATAAACCTTAAATGACTTACAGTTTTATTTGTAATACATTTTTATATTAAATTGTGATCTCTAATTGACAATGACATACATTTAAGATACCAGTCGTAATAGTTAAAACATTCAAAATTGTAAAATTAAGGTAATTTTTTAGAACATTCGCACAATGGCGTTTGACTGCTTTTGAGTTCGTTTACAACGGCGGGTCATCAGAACGGCGGGTGAAGCGTTAAAAACAGTTCAATGAGTAGCCTGGATGGCGGAAAACGAAGGGTGAATGTCCGAATAACTGGCAGTTATATCAGACTTCGCAGTCAAATCGCTAAATGCTAGAGTGCAGACGCTTTTGGAACGTAAGATTTGCGTTCGAACTGTGGTTGACTGCGGTGTGTTGAGATACAACTACGAGTTACCCTACCCGTGTACTGCGTGTGAAGCTACTCCTTGAATTGGTTGCCACGTTTTACCCAAAGCACAGGTACATCAGTAGCTCGCGGTCTTATCTCGATGCCAGTACCCGCCACCCAGTCAAACTCTCCAGTGTCTATGAGTCTTCGAAAATCCTCCCACGAAGTGACCCTCAAGCCCGACTTAAAAATGGCTGCCCCTCGCGCTTAGAAAACCGGGATCAAATTGAATCTGGCATCTTGAACGCGGCGCCGAGCAAACCAATTTGGGGTCAGCCAACCCGAGCGCGGCTGTCGGCGCTAACTCCGCATACTCCAAGTGTCCGCAGCGCCTCTCTCCTTGTTAGGAGCCCTACTTTGAGCGGTCCTTCTCCGAGATTAGCGGCCGGAGGAGAGTTTGAAACTGCGCAGCGAGAAAATCGATCAGGTGACTCGATAGGTTATTCTCGATTACCGCTTGGACCGAGTGTTAGCAAACTCGGAACACGCGAACGATGAAACGATTGATGGAGGCTTTACGGTTTTCAAGTAGGATGACTCTCTATTGCCAACAGATCTATATCTTATCGTGTGGCGTATTTCTGGTTAGGAGTTGGTTGGGCCGAGCTGCGCAATAGGAGTTTTTGAGACCGCTTCACATCCATATGTCCAGTTCTAGTTAGTGCTACATGGAGCTGGGCTGAGCAGAAACCCAGCTATATAAAACAAAAGTATAAACAAATGTTGATTGGGCGCAACGTTGGGCGTTTGCAAAATTATTTTACGTCCAATGAGGGAAAGCAATTAAGACGCGGCAGAAGGCACAGCTGCACTTCGGATTTCACACAGGAAAGACACTTGTCACTGGATTTGCAATATTTGCGCCTGTTTTTCTTCTAAGTGTTTTTAAGTCAGTGGTGCACGCCATCATACCTCACATCCCCCTGTCAGCTTTGGCTTTAAAGGACAATTGATATGCTTTGCAGGTACTATCAATCCTTCCTGCTTAGCGCAGGTATACTCGCTCTTTGCGACAGAGGGTGCTAAATTTATTGAGGCGGACATGGCGTAGAAGAAATTAAATCATTCTTGACTTGTTGCTCCTGAGCAATACTGGGCATCAAAGAGTTGAGGCAAGTTTATTCCTGTATTAACGTTAGGGAGTGATTCTGAGTAGTAATTCGCGAAGGTAGAAAAACCGTTTCATGGCTCGCTTAGGTATAGTTTGCTCTTCCATGCAAGCGCAAACACCCTTTCTATGTATATAGTTCACTTGGTAAAGCCATTGGCATTCAATCTCAAGATGGCAAAAATCCTGCCGGAGCCTTTTTTTTTATTTTCTTTAGACTTAGATGGTCCCCTATTGGTGAACGTAGCGCGTTTCAGTGTAAGTTATTTGTTACAGTAAGAAGTTTTGCATTTTTCATGAAATTCGGCCGATTAAGCACACTCCCGTGTTCACAAAAGGAGCGCCGTGACGATGCACTTCTGGCGCAGTTTGATTGGCTGGATCGAACCGTAGCGTCAACTGTGGCCGGACTTCAAGTGAAACGGAATGTAGAGGCTACACGTCTACATGATTCATTTGCAATGTACACGTTGGACTTAACGCAGAAGGAAGAAAACAGCGGTCAAGAATTCAAGTAGCTGTGACGCTTTCACATTCGTAAAATGTATTCTGCTTTAGAATGATAATCTGGTCACTGCTCACCACCATTTTTGCCAGACTTGGGAAATAATTCGTTACAAGTAACGGATTACTTGTAATTCTTTACTTTTTCAATATTGGTAACGTATTACTTTAGTTGCTCATTGCCTTTTAATAATATGAACGTAATACAAAAAACTAGAGAAATACAAGTGTAGGACCTCCCGCCTCGACCAAACCTCAAAAACAAGTGCTCGTGCAAATGCGATTTTCAGTATTACATGCAACTATGCCGAAGTCTCCTGTAGGACGAAACGGGCCTGGACGTTTTTTTAAAGGGCGTCGAGGTCATGATCACAGTAACTATCAGGTGATCTGAAAAACCGGGCAAGAGTTCAACTTTGTACGGCCATGACATGATGCAACCGCTTCGCTGAAAAACATTTGATCAAGAACTCACTTCCTATTGTCTTAAATACGTGTTTACTCTCGAACAACCTGTTTCAGTCCACGGGAAAAACACAAATCTAGGATCCCAGTGGCGATTTCACCTTCCCGCGTTCCAGGCAACATTTCATTCCACATTACGCCCGCTATACTGGAAATTTCCCGCAATTACAACATTTTTGTGCGGTACGCGCAAGTGGCGCAGAAAGTCATCTAATTTATAAACAGCATCGCCATCTACTCTAGAAAATGGCAAACAGCACCTATAATTAATTCTTGGGATCCTAGACAGACCTTGCACCAAGCTGTTTCTATGTCAGGCGGACTCTGTGTACCCCCGCCTACTTTATTATTTTAATTGATAAAGATGTCCACACCTCCCCTTCAACAGCTATGGTCATTTCTTACAATGTTACAACCTGGCGAACAAAGTTCGGAAGTTAAGGATAGCGGGACGCAGCCACGTTTCGGTCATCACTACGACATCGGGTTGCTGATCAATCAGAATGTGTTCAGAAATCAGTGCTATTTTTGAAAATACTACAGGCATTAACATTCAATAGCCGAAACGTATCAGTGCTTTCAGGCTGTTTCTGTACAGCAGCATGAGCCTCTGTCACACGGCCAGACGCCCGATCACTCACTCTGAAACGCTGACTTGTAACTTCGTCCCAGGAGTAGACAACACTGTCTATTTTCAACCTATCAAAACCAATGCAACTTTTTTCCGTTCTTCGTCAAAGGCGCTGTGCCAACGTTTCTGCCTTTTCAGTCTGGCAGTGCTGGAATAGTCTTCGTTAAGGAAAACGTTTCTACCTTTGTACCTCCGTTTCTACCTTCGAACGTACAAACGTTTGTGACGAGAAAAGTTATTCACATAAAAAGGAAAGTAGGGCGACGCAGATTGCGGTATCAACGTACACCAAGTTCGGCTTCATCAAACGATATCTCGGCTTTCAGTATGAAGCTAAAATATTTGCTAAAGGAATCAAAATGCAAGTTGGATAACGTGAAAATGCAAACGTTTATCCATGAGTCACCGCAAAAGTTTTGGAAGCATTTGGCACCAGCTAGGAAGTCAGTTTTGGAGATGAAAACAAAGCAAAGGATTATAAATGGCAAGCGAGAGATTGTAGTCCAATTCAACGAGTTCTTTGACAGCGTCTGCAACCGTCTTTGTAAGTGTCACTGATGATCACCTGCAACAGCCGGTTGAGGGTATTTCGGCTCTCTTGCTTGACTATAAAACTTCCAAATCCATAGGACCAGACCCAATTCCAAATTCTTCTCTGCCACGATATGCGGAATAAACGGCAATGTATCCACACTTAATTTTTAAAAAGTCAATTTTGACTAGCACTGTACCGTATGACTGGGAGTTCAGCAAGATAATACAATACTGAAAGGTAGAGATGCTAAGTCAGTATGCAATTACAGGCCCATCGTGTTAATGTCTACATCGTGCAAAATCCTTGCGCATATTGTTTCCAAACATATCCGGCGATTTCAATTATCGAATAACGTTCTCATCCAGTACCAGCACGACTTCCGTAAGGGCTGTTAACGATCACGCTGCTAGTAGAATCCATGGATGAGTTTCGTGAAGTATCGGATCAAAAGGGACAAACTGATGTTATATTTTTAGACTTTAAAAAAAGCATTCGACAAAGTTAATCATATAAAACTTTAAAAAATTGATTTTCATTTTGTAAGATTATAAGATTGTTCGGTGGCCTTCCTAAATAATCGTCGACCGTCTATAAGTATTAAAGGGGCTAGCTCGGATGAATGTGATGCTGAATCGGAGTGTTCCAAAGGGTTCAGTTCTGGGTCCCCTGCTATTTTTGGTTTTTGTAAATGGCCCTATCGAAGATTCACCCGTAAATGTCAGATGATTTTCCGACGATTGCGTAAATACTACTAAAGTAAAGTTAGCCAATGATCAAAATATGCTAAACAAATATTTGTCTGATATTAATGAATGGTGCGTTAAGTGGCAAGTGTCGTTAAACCTTGACAAGACGGTATGTATGACAATCACTAATAAACGACAGCCGTTAGATTATGTGTACGCGAAAAAGTACTAAGCCAAGTACCGAGTTTAGGTACCTTGGTCTTACCATAGGTTCAAACCTAAGTTGGACACCGCACGTTAACGATAGAGTCAGAAAGCTAATTAAAAACAAGGATACATCAGGAGCTTTCTTAAAATCGCTTCCTTAGAAACAAAACTCACAGCATACAAGATGCTATTAAGGCCTTTATGAGAATACGCATGAGAACTCTGGGACACGCATGTTAAATATCTGATATCAAATCTGGAGCAAGTTCAACGGCGTACGTTTTGTTTTCTTTGCTATAAATGGCTAGATTCTGTGTCACTTTCTTTTTTAATAGGGCGAATCTACCCCTCCTGCAGATGTGGAGGAAGCAGAAGCGGCTTCATTTTTTATTACATAATAAATTACCTGGTTCTTGTAAATAAGCAGCAGTATATTCATGAGAGCATGTCGCGTATAACCCGCAAAAAGTATACTCGGTATGTGGAAGAGCGGAAGTTTTCAAAGGACTCTCTTAGGTACTCGTTCTTTTTGCAAATAGCGCGAGAATGGAACGAACTCTTAGCATAAGTCGTGACCACTGGAACTCGAGAAGAGTTTAGTTCCCTTTTTTAGAGATTTTTGACAGCAATAACTTGAGTAGTCATTTCATTGTTGTGTTGCATACGTGTTAATGAACTGTGTATTTTGAGCGCACGTTTCTGTGTTGTGCAAATCCACTCCTATCCTGGTCCTGTGTAGGACCGATAGTATTTCAAACAAATAAATAAATAAACACTACATATTCATGCATAACCTGACAGGACGTCAAAGCTGCAGGCACGAGTTCGCAGCTTTGAGACGTTGCACTCACGCTTGAAAGGCCCGTTTCAAAAGAAAGCTTTCGTAGATCCGTTCCTTACCTCCAAATCTCCTAGCGGAGGTAGACGCTACTACTGAGCATGCGCACCGCTAATTTTGTCTGCAGAATTCCACGGATTATTTCCTGTCGCCGTGAACTAGCGAAATTGCGGGTGTGGTTGCAGCTTTCGCTGCCTTGTCAGCCTGCAGGTGAACGGGGGCACTTACATTCTTTCTCTTAAATACAATATTTTAGTTTTGCAAGGACTAGCATATTGCCGACATATAAGGAGTGGAAAGTAGTGTTGCAGAACATTTTTCAAAACCTCAATATTGTTTTCTTGATAAGTGTACAGCAAAAGTAACATGAAAGTAATTTGTAACGTAACGAGTAATGTAATCCGTTACTTTTCAGCGAAAGTAATTTGTTTTGGCAATCCATTAGATTTGAGGCTCGGTAATTTGTAATTGTAATCCATTACATTTTTCAAATGACGGGCACAAATCTGATTTTAGTATACAAAAGTGAGCGAGTGGAAACCTATCTCTTAATAAGTGCAATCCTTCTCTTGCCTAGGGGTATAAGGTGAAAGGA
Source organism: Ixodes ricinus (assembly GCA_037355805.1). Lineage (NCBI taxonomy): Eukaryota > Metazoa > Arthropoda > Arachnida > Ixodida > Ixodidae > Ixodes > Ixodes ricinus. The sequence continues at coordinate 6,133 of JAZHYW010003690.1, read as the reverse complement.
GAATGAGCATTGCATATTAAAAAATCAGTCTAGGAAAAAAAATGACTTCAATCGATTTGCCCCTTCTCCCTCTATAATTGCTATATATATATATATATATATATATATATACATGTATATCTTACCATTTTTCGTTCACAAAGAGATTCTAAGAATGCATATAAATATGGAAACATCATATCATTGCTCATTTCCATTATCATTATGTGTACCTACGCAGTTTTTGCTTTTGTTGCTGTTGACGTGTGGCACACTTGTCAACCACCTCAAAGGAATACATCCTAAGCCGGTCCCATTCCTCCTCTCTTCCCTTCTTTCCGTTTGTATCGCAGATCCTTTCCAAGTTTTTCTGCATCCCCGGTCGAGATTTCCATCGATCCCCCATAAACTTCCGGCTGCTCTCCCCTCAGTCAACGGCAGCGGGCGTGGTGCCACCGACCGCCATCAGAGGACGGCACCGTCGAAGGCGCCGCTAGCGCCGCTGCCGTGGCGGCGCTGCAGTCGCATACGCGCTACGCCTCCCTCCGCTTTCTCTCTACCACGCTTATTGGGTTGGCTGCCCTTTTTTTAGGGGCCTTAGGGAGAAAAGGAAGGGAGAGCGGCAAAGAGATCCCACGTGCAAGCGGAGTTCAGTTCTTGCCATCGTAGCGTCGGGAGCGCGCGCTCCGTCGCCGAATTTCGTCGTCTATAATGCAACGTGGCTCGAGTTGACGTCGTTGACTTTTTACTCTATCCACGCGTGTCCCCATTGCCAAGACTCGTTCGCTCACCAAGTCTTCCCGCCATAGAACAAAAAAAAAAGGCTCCTCTGTTCGAGCAAGTATGAAAAACTGACCAAAGTTCAACTTTGTGAAACAGAGGAAAACGAAAGTAAGCAAACGTACGAAAATGTTGAGCTTGCTTTTTCAACACTAGTTGGGAAAACACGTGACGCGAAGTGTCTTCATCGTCGAAACTGTGTTTGTCTGTCAGCCGTCGGTTACAAGCTTACAGGAACAAGGCTGTTCTACGTGACCATCAGCGATGGCTCAGTGTTGTGCGTAGTCGCAGTTGGCGTGTGTGTCCGCGCCTGAGCGCGCGTGCGGGTGTTGCATTCTTGGATACTCCTCTTCGTCCTCAACGGGTCTCAGTGAGATGTGATCTGAAAAATGGGCTGTCCCGGATTTGCAGTCTCCGGCATCTGCTGGCTAATCTGCTACTCGGTTGGATTCGGTGAGAATACTTTTTTTAATTATTGGCACTTTCTTTAATATACTTTTCTTTATGGTTTCCAAAGATAATAAAGTGCTCTCCACTGGAATAGAGGTTATGCTGCAGCCTCAAGAATGTAGTTGAAACCAGTATACCGTGAATATTGCCAAAACCAGCACAAATAACTTAAAATTACCATTATGAAAGCGTCAGAGGGTTAGCCGCTCTTTTCAATGAGATAGTTTCTTCAGGGGCCTGAAGAAGATGATGGCTCCTAACGAAACAATGTCTACTACACTAAAACTATGAAAAAGTTGTTTTATATATATTTTTAATATGTTGTCGAGAAATGCTATTTTTTGTCGTATAACGTGATGAGATTCAGCATAAAAAGAGTCATGTTTCTACAATTTACAGTAGGGGTTGTGTTTCAGTTTCGATAAAGGATGCCAAGCTTTGATGCGAGCTGTGGAAAGATAGTACAGGGGATATAAAACGACTTTTTAAAGTCTCGCTAACTGCAGCCTAGGAAAAAAAAACCGTCATGTTCCTAACCGATAAAACAAGGCTCTCTCTTTTTCTCTCTCTCTTTCTTTTTTTTCTTTCTCTTTATCGCTGTCGTCACAGTATCAGTCGGAAAAAAATCGCTCGTCCAATCAACTTGCAGCTACTCGCAGCCAGAACACGTTGCCACGTGATCTGGCTCCGATTATATGCCGCCCATGCTCATCACAACCTCCCACTGCTGTTTACAATGCACAGGGTACTTGCTACGTTCGGAACATTGTTAGAATACTGCCGTTTTTGTCAGCGCAGCGCTCGGACAAGATCTTTAACCCGAAAGTCCGCCAAGGGTTGAAACCGAGCCGAGATCGAGTCCTCACCCAGTGCTCGTGTCGAACCAATGAGCCGCATTCCACTATCATTAAAACAGGATTATACCCGCGACTGCGGCAACATCGTAATCTCTACTGTCTCTACCACTACTCAGCAAGCTTTGACAAAACAACACAGAAAGAATTCGGCCGCTTCTGTCATTGAAATTACAACGCGACAAGGACGCTTCAAACGCACTGACGTTTCCAGTGATTATAATTACGCTACGCTTGTGCAGGTAGGGTTGTGAAAAGTGTGCAAACTTAAAACCCAGTAGCGTTTCATGGTTCTATTATGCAAAACGAAAACAAGACGGGCTATTCGTGCATTACGTTCAGCATGCGAATGCGGGATTTGTAGCTAAAAGACGCCTGTGGATTCAGAAGCTGAAAACGCGCACTTTGCCGCAAGAGGAATTTGCATACATTACTCACTAGCAACACGGACAGATAAACGGTACGACGAGATTCGATATCATTTAAAATTTCGCCATGTAAATACACTAGGAGGATATGAAAATCAAGGAGTAAATACGTCACGGTAGCTTTGTATGGCATTCGGTAACGGTTCCGACCTTTGCCAAGATCTGCAACCGTCAGAAAATTGCTTGCTACCTCGGCGTTTCTAGATGGTCTGCATATTTGGATTGAAGGGAGCATGTCAAAGTTGCCGGCTCCACGTGCATTTTTTGAAGAACAAGGCTAAGTCGCGTAGCACCCAAGCACACAATTTTATTTATAGCAACTACTATTTCTTACCGATATAAAGAAACGCAACACAAAACGCTGCAAAAACTGGTACGAAGAACTTAAAGTGTATTATTCCTGGGGTCGTCAGAATCGCAGCCATCATTTCAACGAGACTCTTAGCTTCCTGAGGGCTCCTAAAAAACTTAACGAGGCATGGTGGAAAAAGAATGAGGTCGTGAGTGTATGCTCTGTGGTTGTGGGGAAAATATAATTTGAAGGTTGGCTTTATCTAAATATTATTAGGATGCAGCACAGAAGCATCGATATTCCCGTGTTTGAAAGTAAAAGTTGTCAAATTGATTTCTGTACATTTGTCTGGCCGGAAACACATTCTCTTCTTCAGCAGCGACTGAAACGAACTTAATATTTCACTTTCATGTGTTTAGTCGCTATAAAACAAATAGTCAGCCTTTCCACTGTGGTGAAGAAGGAAGACCAGCGAAGCTGTACTATGGTGGGAATGAAGTAATGCCCGGCCGCAAGTCGGCAAGCCAGAGTGGAAAGGCTGGAAAGGTTGCCGCCATCGCTTATAGATGGCGGTAGCTGTTCAGAGTTTTGTGTCATCATTTGTATGCTGGCGGACACGATACTGGGGAAACTAGCCCTTGACAGCTCCCCTGTAAAAACAAAAATCACCCATATAAAAAAACGAGCGGGTTGGTAAGAGATAATAGGTAAAATCGTGTTTTTCTACGTAACACTTCGTTCAAAGCGTCTTCAGTGTGTTACAGCGGTCATCGTTTTCAATTCGAGAACCGTCGATAGGACCTTTGCTACGATGCAAAACATGAGATACCCACAAAATTAGAGATCTGTATAAAACACTACGAAAATCGATTCAACAAACTGTCCCCACGTTGCTGCCACTTGTTTCCGGAATGCCACGTATTTGTGTCATCCGCAGAAACCGGAAGTGCTGACTCCGCAATGTGGAGCGAAGGAAAGCGACGACAAAACGTGAGCCACACAATGAAAACAAGCAGGCGTCGTCCAACAGCCTCCCATACCACGGAGGTCGCGGACGACGTCAGCGGAGACGGCTTCTTTTATGACTTCCCAAGAGCGGCTCATTTGCTTTTATGCGCCGGACGGTCGTTTTGACGGCTCTCCGAAGCGGCCGAGGCCGTTGCCGCTGTTGCTTCCCGCACGGTCTTTGCCGTAGTCCCCTTCTTGTCGGCACACGCGCCGGAGACACGCCGGCGCCGCCGCTGTCGCCGTAATTTGCTTCCTCGCGCCTGGCTTCCCCATTTTGCTCTTCGGCGCTGATACTCCAACCGCCGCGCGGCTGGGTCACGGAAATCCCGGCGGATCTTGAGGCACGCGACGACGTTCTTCCTTACTGACTTTCTAAGGGACGCTATAGCCTGGCAGCTGACGTCTCAGTAAAAGGGAATTGGCGTGTGTATGTTTATACAGCCTGAACTTAGTCTGCCTCAGCGGGCGACTTGTCTCTCAGCTGTAGATTAGCAATTTAGCCAGTGCGGTACGACCGCTATCCTGGGGTCTCTAACGTGAACCACGCAGCAGCGATGCACGACCGCACGCCGGTACGATGCTCAGCTGACGTCTCAGAGGATGGCGACCATAGCAGTATGGTGCCCGGAACGCGTCTCTGACCGCTGTGTTTAGCGTCCTATTTTGCCCATATATCAAAAGTGGTTCCAAAGTGGCAACAAATGACGTCACAAACGCAGGAGTGCCATCTTGTCTGATGCCGCAATCCTGCTGGCGGTTGGTCCTAGAATTGTTGCCGAAAGACACGAGGGAACGTAAGCGTCCTTGTTGTCGTGGCCTCCCAACTCCTCGATGCTAAAGCTTCCGTGGACTGCGAATCTGGAGAGCGCCCTGCAGCAGCGCAGGCGTCTGCCACATTCAGTAACGCTGCCGTGACCTGCCGGGGGCCTGAGCCCCTGGCGGTGTCATGGCGGTTAGATAGGCGTGAGTGTCGGCGAGATCTCTGACCGCTGATATTGGTCAGCGCCGCGGTTGACGATTGGCGGTGTCCAATCGCGGCAGTCAGAAATCTCGCCGACTTTCTCGCCGAGTGTCCAGCTGCGAGCCCCAGGATTGGGGTCGGCGGAAACACGACACTCCTGTGACGTCATCAGGAGGAGGCGCAAAAAGTGGCCGTGCGCATTGGCAAATGTGTCGTGAGCTACCCGTACTCAAAATTATTTTAATGAAATTAATATAATTAGTGTTTCTTACTTGTATGATTTTCGTATAGCCTGTTTGTTTTTGTTTATTCCTTCGAACAACAGTTAGAACATAAAATATCACTTTATTGCAAATGTTTAATTTAAGCGCACATGTTTCTTCTTACATCACTCGTTATCAAAATATTTGGAACAGAAACCCAGGTCGCAAACAACTTACGGATCTCAATATGGATGTCAACCTCTACATATTAACGCCATTCCTGAAACATTTACAAATAAGTTATTCATCTCATATTTCAATTCGGTTTAATATTTTTTATCTTTTTGAGAGCATATATTTTGTGTGTATATTTTTGGTTACCTTTTCTGAATCTTGTAAGAGCTTGTTTTCACGTATATTGTCTGTTTTTTCTTTTCCTAGTATCTGTGCTTCAATATAGTTTATTGTGTGTTTTTGCAGTGGCGTCTGTATTGACGAGTGATGGGTGGGGCAGAGCCTCATCGAGCTGCTTCGCTCACCTTTTTCTCCTGTCCCACTCACTCCTCTGGAGTGAAAATAAAGACGGTTATTAAATAAGGAACCACTTGTTAGGACGCGGTAAACACGACAGTTGGAGACGCGTACCAGACACCTTAATAGTAGACACGCACGTGCATATACGTGCGGGCGTATCCCCGTGTGCCTGTGTGCCTACATATTTGTGCGTAGGAAGCGAGCGAGTCCCTGAGTGAGACAAAAAAGGCACCGCAACAAGACTGCAAGACCGAGGCGTAGATTTCCTACGTCACCTAGAGGTTAGCCAGAGCAGGGCACAGATAAGACGCGAGTGCTATAAGTCAGCGTTCGTCGAGGGACTCGTGTTGAATCTACAAGAGCACGACTTTCAGCCGAACGATGACGTGGCGCTCGTCTAGAATCTGAACTCCGATCCAGCCCCTTGCAGCTGAAATACAAAATTCACAGTCATGGCCTCGCTATTCAGGGGGGGTTTGCACGCTGGCGCTTTTGAAGCTCTTTCTCACAAAATGACGTGATGTTTGTAATGTCGAGTAGAAGACCGTCTCAATCTATGCAGACGTGCAAATCACAGAAGATAGTGTGCCAAACTAGCATGAGATGCGCGATAAATATTCCGGGCTTATAATCGTGCGTAACCT
>JAZHYW010003689.1:0-54744 GCA_037355805.1 Ixodes ricinus | reverse complement strand
TAGCATTTTACTGCTATATTTATTGTTCACTGAGATGTCCATTTTGTTAAATCACTGCAGCTAGCAGTTCAACAGCCTCTGTGCGTAGCTGCAAGGTGTGAACAACACGTCAGTTAATTTTTAATGTCGAAACGACTCCCATCGTCACTCACGACGTGCAGCTCAGTGATTGAAAGTTATAGCTTTCTGCCGCAGCAAGTTACAGACAACACGCAAACTAAATTTTGATGTGGGAACAATGCTAATTAAATATCTAGTGCCTAGGGATGGTGACTAGGCTGTGGGCCCAAGTTACTTTCAGGAGTTAATGCCCGCTGCGCATCCCAGAGATTAACAGCTGCTTAAACACTGTGTTAGAAATTTCAAGGAAGTGCACACAAGATACAGTACTAAGGGCCGGTTGCACCAACGCCGCTTAGCGAAAAGCGGAGCTTAGCCGGGAACCTACGCTAAGTTTCGGTTTCGTTCGGTTGCACCAAAATCGCTTATCGCTAAACCTAGCACTAAACTACGCTTATCTTGAGCGCTCAACATTGGGCGCTTTCGCTTTTGCTTGTTTCTTAATCCTGGATGATAAACATGGCGGCTGGTTTGTGGCGGTCGACGCGGTGGACAGAAGTGGTTGTACAAAGTGTTTTAGGCCACAACAGCGTGAGAGTCTCGACAGAGTGGCCTTCGATTGTGACAAGGATGCAAAATATTGTCTCGTGAAGTGTTTATCGACCCCTGTTTTCAAGTTTGCTCTCCACTCTCAGTGCGTGTTAGCCGTAACCGAGATACGCACGGAGCTGTGGGGCTCACGTCTGTCTTCCCGTTGGTTTTTCTGTCAACGAGCTTGTTCGTATGTACTTACTCATTTTCGCATAACTGTAACGTATTGCTATTTAACACCTTGTTAATTTCTGCTTGCAAAGCATATCCTTTAATCCGATCGGTGCGCTGAAGGAGTAGCCGTACATGATCTCGGCCATCAGCTGATTGTCGACACTCCTGCCGTTTGCATCAGATTGCGGTGTATTTAAATAATAAAACAGCAAAAATTCAATTACTTTATTTTTGAGACAACCTTCAGTGAATTTTTCTTTTCTCACGAGTGGAATCTTCACTTCAAAAAACTGCGTTCTATAACCGCAACTTTTCTGGTGATCGTGCTTTATGAAATGTTTTGCTTTATATCTTTCATTCGTGGCGATGACAAATCGTAACGACTACAATGCGAGATTCGTTCAGCGCTGTATTGAGGCAGGCTGGGGCAGGTGATGCGAAGAGACGACCGTTCTCGTCGGCACGATGTGATGTACTAGTGGGAGTTTTCGTACTTCGAAGTCTGCCGCCGTCTATTTGTATGAACTCAAGATCTGCCTATTATCACTCGCGAACAAGCTTCTGGTTCTCTATCAGCAGGAATAAAAAATGGTTCTGGGCGACTTTGCGTGTTCAATAATTGACAGTTTGTATGATCATCAAGAGATCTACCAGTAGTATCGCTTTGATGTATTGATAGTTATACCTTCTTTCCTTGTCACTAAAGCAAAATATACGTAGTTCCATTACCAAAGGGTTTGACACAATCAGTTCAACGACGGTACAGTGCAGTTCTGTCACCTTGCTGATAGCAACGAGTACGGTCGATGCAAGTCTCGACGACTTCTATTCGACGATTTCCGGGCATTTTCGCAGCTGCCGTGACGAGTTCGTCACTGTTTTGCACTTCATCGGTCTCAGGCATGACTTGATTTCAGCAGTCATCTTACCTTCCCACTTATTTTCGATGATGTTTTGTTTTTAGCGAGTAGAGAGTCCTTCTGCGTTCGGTGAGATTTGGGGCCCCCGATGGCTCCGTTATCTCAAAATGTGAGCACGAAAACTACTGTCACTGTCAAAATATTCTGTAATCAACCGATATTAAACACACAATGACAGATGTAAAGAGCATTTGTGTTTATTTAAAGCTTTGACTTATATTTTTGAAAGTTAAGCGAAAAAAGGATTGAATTAGGATACCTTTAATTCGTTACTCACCGAAGATACACAGCGAAAAGCAGACGCCAACAACTACTACTACGGCAGTTTTTTTTTTTTTTTACATCACGTGATTTCTTTTCGTCAATCGTATTCATCCTTCTGAGCGTTCCCTAGTTCACTCTGTTTGTCCCTACATTCCCTTCGCAAATCCAGCGTTTAGCTAGGGGCGCGTCAGTGAAGCCGGGTTAACGTTGGTGCAACCGGAATTTAAACTCCGTGCTTATCCGAACTCGGTTTAGGGCGCTAAGCCGACTTAGGAAAGCGCCGCTTTGGGTTAAGGTAAGCGACGTTGGTGCAACCGGCCCTAATTAAAACATGTTCATACCTTTATTCTTAAGAAATAATTAGTGGGCCATGTCCAGCTTTTATGTGGAAGGCAAACGCTGGAAGTGTCCGCTTCTTTTGTGATAGAGTGGAACTTGTAAAGTCTCGGTGCAGAGGACAAGTCGTTTGTGATTGGTTGGTGACGACGAGAACGGACTATATAAGAGGAGGTTGTTGAAATAAACTTGTAGCTGAGTTTGAAACCTGTCTGTTCTTCTGTTACTTTTTCCTCTTCTAAAAAAAACCCCAGTCTCAGGGTAAACGACGAAATGGTTGACTTCCACCAGCTAACCTGTACTATGACTCTTTTTCGGCAATCTCTAATTGCCAGAGCAATCAAGTCCAAATGAAGAATTACAGAACCTGGAAAACAAAACAAAAAATGTGGAATGTGATTAGGTTAAGAACAGAATGCGATGACAGAATAAACCTCCCAATTTCTGCAAACCACGTGTTACCTGTCAGCGCATTGCAGGAGCCTCATTTTAAATATGGCGGGCACTAAACAGTGAAACCAACTTGGGAAATATGAAACGAAACCATTTTAACTAGGGAAGTTCGAAAAATGCCTTTGAAGACGGAATTGCCACGTCCAATGACCTTCTTCAAGCCTGTTGTCACGAGTTAATTTCAGAAGTTTCTGCCAACTGTGCCTTCCAACAATAATTAAACACCGTGTTAGTAAGACATTTCAAGCAAGTGCACATAAGATGCAGTACGAAGTAAAAGATGTTCTTACCTCTATTCTTGAAATAATTAGTGGGCCACGTCCAGCTTTAACATGGAAAGCAATCTCTAACTTCCTGAGCAATCAAGTACATATGGAGAACTACAGAACCTGGAAAACAAAACAATGTGGAGTGTGATTAGGTTATGAACAGAATGTGATGACAGAATAAACCCCCTGATCACTGCAAACTATGAGTTACACATAAGTGCAGTGCAGGAACCTCAGCTTAATTCTGGCAGACGCTAGACAGTGAAATCAACTTGTGACTTATGCTACGAAACCATTTTAGCAAGGGAAGTTTGAAAAATGCATTCGAAGATGGAGTTGCCGCATTCAATGAGTTTCTTCAAGTCTGCTGTCACAAGTTAATTTCAGATGTTAATGCCAAGTGCACCTCCCAGAGATAAACAGGTGATTGAACACCGTGTTAGTAGGACATTTCGAGGAAGTGCACACAAGATGCAGTAGGGAGTAAAACACGTGCATACCTTTATTCTTGAGAATTAATTTGTGGGTCACGTCCAGCTTTCATGTGGAAAGCAATCTTCATAACTTCTAGAGCAATTAAATCCATATGAACAACTACAGAACCTGGAAAACAAAACCAAAATGTGGAATGTGGTTAGGTTCTGAATAGAATGCGATGACAAAGTAAACCTCCCGATATCTGCAAACTATGTGTTACACGTAAGTGCACTGCAAGTGCCAGTGTGATTTAAGAAAGTGTACCTCCCAGAGATAAACAGGTGCTTGAACACCATGTTAGTAAGAAAGTTCGAGGAAATGCACAGAAGATGCAGCAGGGAGTAAAACACGTGCATACCTTTATTCTTGTGACTAATTAGTGGGTCGCGTCCAGCTTTCATGTGGAAGGCAATCATGATAACATCCAGAGCAATCAAGTCCATATGAACAACTACAGAACCTGGAAAACAAAACAAAACAAGAAATGTGGAATGTGGTTAGGTTCTGAATAGAATGTGATGACAAACTAAACCACCCGATATCTGCAAACTATGAGTTATACGTAAGTGCACTGCAGGTGCCAGTGTGATTTAAGAAAGCTCTAAACCCAAATGAAATTACTTGAAAGGGGCATGGACACAAAAATGAGGCAAGTTAGGGTATTGGTTACATGACAGCGCCATAGGTTATTGGACATAACACGAAACATTTCAGAATATTTAAAACTCCGATAATTACAAAATTATTTTTTAATGTTCGTCGTTTTTATCTGGTGACCAGGATACCTTCACACAACTCCTACTGTGGTGACAGCAGCTCGTCCATAAACCACGTGACTTTGATTGAGACGTTGAACACTCTCTCTTTCGTTGTTCTCTACCCGCGTTCGCCACGCCACGCATGTCCGTTACTCAGGCTCTGTACCTGTTTCTTCCTCTGCCGTCTCCCTCCAAAAGTGACGTTGAATTCGAAGGAGCAGGCTGTGCCAGATATTCCAACTGCCCAAAACTTGGGAGGGAAAAGTGAGATAAAGGAGCACGCTGGGGCGAAGGACGCCTGGGCGCCTCCTGATGCATGCCTGGAAGTGCATACAAGAGATCTACGAGTGGCACCGCCTCGCCGCTTGGGACTCACTAGGGACACTAAAGGGACAAGGCAGATGTCGTCACCGACGCCTCCAAACATGGCCGGCTCGCGGAATAGGTGGATCCGAAGGTCCCGCCACTAAATAGAATTTTTGTGTGGAACTCTTGCGTTCTTTGATAAATAAATTTTGGCAGTTTTATAGTAACATGTAGTTGGCTTCAGTGACATACTTAGATTTCGTTTTTTCCATTCCTGAAAAGTCTAGAACCAGATGAATGCTAAAATTATTTCTACAGCTGTTTTGTTGTACACGTACACATAAACAATTGTTTATGTGTATGTAAAATTAATGCTTAATCTATTTAGCATGTTGTTATTGCCGCTACAATATCTTGTTACCCCTCATATAATGCATTCCACGAGAATGCCCTTGAGGCTAATGAACTTGAACGTGAGCTGAAGTAACTCCCATGAAACATAGTGTGGATTTTTGTGCTGCTCCAACAACCAAAACAGAGCCACAAGTGATCCTACTCGTCAATATAATTAGGATAAAAATCCATAGTGACTAAAATTGTCGTTCGGCTTGTTAATACGTCATAAACGAAACATAAAAAACAGGTACGGGTAGAAGTGACTCGGCTAACAAAAGGATCACTCTCAGTGGAGGTTTCCTACCAGAAATTAAAAATAAAACACAAAACATAGAAGTCAACTTAAATCATATGGCACCAACTCTACCCCACATGGATATCAGTTTGTGTATTGACCAGAGAAGGGGAGCGAAAACAAACGTTGGAAGGGGAGACACCTCCATGTGCATAGTGTGGTGGGAACAATATATGATCCGCTTTTGCATAGCCCAGTGGCCTCAAACTCATTTGAGTAGGGGGCCAGATATCCCGCATTGGAAAGGTCGAGGGCCAACGAAAAAGGGGGGGGGAGGGGGCTGAGAGGGGGGGGAGGAAGAGACTTCGGGGTTTATACTTTTTGTAAACTCAGAGTCTTGCCAGTGCCACATTTATTTTTGATTTGTTTATAAGGGTACTTTGGGCCACGACGTGATGTGATCAGAATTAAAATGATATCGCCACGCCAACTTGCTGGCATATTTAATAAAGTACAACATTTTAATAGAACAAGCACAGTATTTTAATAGAACAAGTACACTGTCGTTTCCATTGCTCAATTCACCCAGTAGTTAACCAAGCTGAGAATGTCGCAAAAAAAACAATCAGTTAATATGAAAGTTGTTGCTATCCTGAGGATTTTTAGTACAACATTCGAAGAAATACTTGTCTTTTAATAGTGATATGTTTTTGAAGACGAGAATCCCAATCTCGTAGCTTTATTTTTGGCAGTTGCTCATGATGATCGAGACTTCGCGCAGCCGAGATGCCTCCTTCAATGAATAGCTTGCGCTTGCAGCCTTATAGCGTGAGTTGTACATTACAAAAAGCTGGGGAGCAAAATTTAAATCGAAACAAAAGGTAAATCAATACAAATATGTATAAACTATGTGGATACCTTAAAAAGCAGAGCTAAATTTCGAGCGAAAAGTAAACGACGAGATGAGATCACTATGGCGCAGGCCATTTCTAGCGCTCGAGACATGGGAACCGGGACTCGTAGCCACTTCCCGGCGGGTCGCCTCCAAGCGAGTCGCGGGCCGCATGAGGCCCGCGAGTCGCATGCTTTTTTGCCGCGGCCGCATGCGGCCTGCGGGCCGCGTTTTTGAGACCCCTGGCATTGCCTATGCAGGTCAAGCAAAGCCCTTTATCAAAGACAGCCCTCGGTGTCGTGTGAACATTTGGCAGTACAGGTACCAGATGCGGTTGCATGACAGAGTTCAATAAGATCAGAAAACTGCAGGCTATCAGGATAGATTCACAGAATATGTAGAAGCTGGTGAAATTTTGGCTTGTGACAACAGCTGCTTCCTCACCCGGTCCATCTCTTTAATAAAAAAAAAATCTTAATTACATTCAACCACAAAAAAAAAACAAGCATCCTCAGCATTCCCATAAGGTAGGTGGCACAGGGTGATTACTTGTTGTGTAGTACGTATTATAGAAATAAACCACAGATGCAAATGGTGAACTGTGAACTTAGAAATTATGTGTCACTTCCGTCTTTTCTTTCTGTTTTTTGGAAAATCAAACTATTTACAATCTTTTTTACCTGAGCTACTTATATACATTTGAAAATGGAGGGAACCAGATTTGCGAACATATGGAGAAAAACTATTTTCCTAGTACCGAACCACACTCCAAATACAAATTCTTAACTTATAGGGTAGCCTACAATTGAAATAAAGTAGTGATGTATCCTACATGCCAAAAGATGCAAAAAGGCTTGCCCAGTGTAATGCAGATGGGCGCTGTGGGAAGCTCTTTGAGTTCAATTTTGGAGATGCGTGTTGCATTCTAAAAGTAAACAATGATGCAGTTCAACTTCAAACCATATCATTATCTGAGAATGTTTCAAAGGCAAGAAAGCACACGTGGCTAATGTTTACATGCATTAACGGACAAAATGTAATCATCAGTGGTGAAAGTTTAAAAACAAAAACTGCGTGTAGCAGTTTTTGTAGCAAAAACATGGCTTTTGTAGCACACATTCGATTTCATTTATTTCACACTGCAAACGTAAGGACATGACGTCCCGAAACCAAGAGCACACGCAACGAAAACGGCACAGCCAAGCGCTGGGTCGGGATACCACTAGCAGAGAGTAGTTGCTTCAACGACGGAAAGCTGAAGTATTCAAATAACAAACCTGCAGCAAAAATACATCTGAGCGCTCCATCATGGCTGTGGTAGCGTGCCTCGAATGACTGGCGTGGGATAGCTGCTTTTGTAGAGGCATCGTAGCTGAAGACCAGTGTTGGCAGGCTCCTAATACTCTTAACTTGAAATCCACCAAGATGGGTCCCAGGAGCCACTGTTTTCCCGTGGTTGGCTCGAGAACGTTTAATGGCGTGGTGTCCCGTGGTTCGTCCAGCATATGGGCCCCGTCATTGCTGGCGATGCTCAGAAATATAATCTACAGCAAAAAGATGCGCGAGTGCTTCATCACGGCTGTGGTAGCGTGTCCTCCACGTTTGAGCTTTTGGAGCAGGCGATTCCGGTTTATCACATTGTAAAAATCGATGCAAGTAGTATAGAAATTCCTGCAGTTCCTCAAAGTGCCATAAAAACTATTATAACTGCAATTATAACACAGTCAATTATTCGCAGCAAAAAGATTGTTGTTGGAAGTGTTGTAATAAAAGGGGATAAAAAGCAAAAACACAGAACTTTGGCAAGGACCTCATTGCCTTTAAATCTCGATGCAATTGCTAAATCAGTCCCATCTTCGACAACTGCAAAGCAGCAAAACTATTTTAACATTGCGAATAAACCACACATGCCACAACATGCATTTTTCCTAAAATAAAAATAATGGGAGGAAAACACACGAGTGTCCCTTAAAGGGCGACTCCGCTTCATTTTTGATATTTAGAAAACTATGCAGCTTTCTTGAGTATCATAAAGGAAGACCCCAAGCCAAATGTTACGGTCTAATTCCGCCTGTATATTTAATAAACTGGCCAGCGAACTTTTAAATGAGCCAAGTCGACGAAATCTGCCAACTCCAGCGTGCGACGCGAGGCGCAATCGTCAGCGCAGTCAATGCGACGGGGTTGGAGCGGCCTACTTTGAGCCACTACGTCAGAGGCATGTCTACGCCATTCTCACGTTTTGTTTGTTTTGTTTCTTAAAGCGAAATTGAACGATGACGTCATGAGTTGCTCCTCCCGGTGTTGGCTCAACAGCGTCCACGTGATCACCGTAACGCGGATGCGCCAGTTTGCGCTGCCCTGCGCGCTTATCGGTCTGTTTCGTCTCCACTTCCCCCTCTTCCCCGGGCCATCACCGTCCACGCCATGCGAAGCGACCTGCCCGCGTCGCGTGTCCTGTACCTCGTCCCCACGAACGCCACAAGGCCACGTGGTTCAACATGACGTAGACATGCCTCTGACGACACGAGACCAATGTTGCCTGACGCAACCGAAGTTTCGTTTTCAGTATCAGCTGATGTTTCAATTAAGATTACACAAATAATATTCTATAGTTCGCGAATCCGAAGGCGTAGAGCTGTTTAGTAGTGTTTTCTGAAATGGAATCACATGTAAGCCTACATTTTTCGGAATTGAGCGGAGTTGCCTTTTAAGTAATCGGTGCCACCGGAACAATGATTGACACCACTCTTCCTCCCACGCAAGGCACCAATAATCGTTTCAGCCAATGAGAAGCTACTACAAAAGGGAAACTAAGGGTTGGACACTCTTCTCGGAAAGTATCCACTTTTTGCTTGAGCACATATTTTAATAGCCGCTTTTACGTAGGCAAATATAACCGAGTAATTCGGGGTTCCTCAATTTCATGAATAAACAAAATTATTTTCGTCTATGGAAGCCCACCGCGAGACGGAAGTGGTTTGTGTACCTCAGTCCTATTTATTATCGATCGGTAATACATCATATCTGCTGAAAGTATTTAATAAATCATAACGGCAAAAGCAGGTGGCGCTTCGTCGTCTGCTTCCAGCCAGCATCTAATTGAGGGCCTCAAGTAAGAGAGTGTTCAACTGCTAGATCGGGGGATGTGTTATCGGGCGCCATTCAATTGCAAAATTTCGCTGTGTGTCTACGGGCAGGGTGTTTAGCAAATTTTTATTTTTAAATTCCCTGACTTTTCCAGGCTTTCCTTGACAATTTCAGGTGAAATTCTCTAACCACTGTAGAGGCGGTTAAATATACAAGACCATTCAACAGAATCCATTCAGCATTGAGCACTGTGAGGATCGTTTTGCACGGGCTTAATCCAACTTGCATATTCCGAAATATTGGGGTTCGTCCAGTCCGGATTAAGCGAGCACTTTCTTGCCGCCGACATCATCAGTGAAGAGGCCGCTTCCGGAAACACGATGAGAACACGACGCTCAACCACACACGTCAATAACCGAACTGCAGCATGGCTGCCAGATGCTCACTTTCGGATACTTTCTGCTTGGATTGTATCGAGGTCTGTAGCTTTTCCATTTCTTACTAAATCTATTCGCCCTAATTGGATCTAGCCTGTGTCGCGCCCTCAATCCAGTCCAATCAAAGGCTGGTACTAGATTTGTCGGCTGTTTCATTTGCATCGGGTAGCACACTCTACATCGGGTGAGCAGAGCCCGCGCTCCGCTCAAGCAGAATTTATTGCCTATTTTTCTGCCCCCAAGTCCTCAACTCTTTGCTCAGGGCACTCGATGCCATTTCCGGCTCGTTTTTTCTGACTGAGCTGGCTTTTTGACAATATCTTTTACAATTCCCTGATTTTTCCGGTAATTAAAAGTTCCCGGACAATTCCCGGTTTTCCCGTTTTCCCGGTCGCTAGACACCATGACGAGGCTACGGGTGGTTTTTCAACATAAATCCGGTTATAAACAGATGCTTGAAGATTTTACGCGAATAATAAAATAACACTTTTCTATAGACACCAGTTTTGTTCCGATAGGATACGCATTTTTTACACGCACAAAAGTGTATAATCCGCCATCTCTAACGTCGCCATTCCCTTGCAAACGCTCTCCGTGGTTTAAGTTGAACGCGCTCTTACTTGAGGCTCTCTAGCATCTAATGACGTCGGTGGTGCCATCCCGTGGTATGTCATGCACGCACTTCCGTCGTTCGCCCGGTAGGCCTACCTCACTGATCTCTAATGTAGGGGGCTGGAAGGCGCTTAGCCTCGCTCCGAGTCGGGCGCAAGTGAAGCTACCGGAAGTTCGATGCTCGTCCAGGAAGTTGAGTGTTTGCTGGGTTTCATAGTGCATTGAGTTAATGTTTTGGCTCACGCTTTCTTGCATTTTTAAGTGGGTTTTAATAATCCCTTTGGTAATCAATCTTAATAATGAGGCATTTGAACTTGGGGCATGTAGACTTAATCAACTAAAATCTCAAACTTCTCACACATTAAATGGCTTCCAAGAAGACTTTTGAGGTTTGCATGAACTGTTTTTGCGCAACAAGCAGGCTCACTTGATATAACAAAAGCAAATCAAGCGCCTTAGACACTGTGTGGACCACCGCTCGTAAGAGTGGAAAGCCTGTCAAGCGCTCACTTCCGGGGCGAGCCGCTTTCTTCCGGTGGCCTCGTACCTGTTAGCTCAATGCGCCATCAAGCCCTCTAGCGGAGTTTAGTGGCCTACCTCGAAACAAACTGCAATAGGGAATAACATTTTTACACATAAACTCACTGATCTCTATGACAATTGTTGAATCGCGCATCCCCGCTCCGCGAGTGCGGCCACCAGACGCTCATCTTGCATGTCGAGAAATTGCGTTTTTGGAGCGTTCCGGAGGCTGGCCGCAGCGTGCTGAAGACACGTTTTCTACCCGTTCGTCGTCATTCACCAAAGACGTTTTTTAAAAGCCTGTGGAAGCCGGATACTTGCTGATGAGACCACGTGCAAAGTTTTACGGAAGTGCAGTGCTGCAAGAAAAAGGCGCAACTCGTCGAAAGCAAGTTTCGCCGGTCTTGCGGCGTGATCAAAGCTTCCTTGGCATGCCGAAGCGCTGAGTTTCTGTGCTTTCGCATGCTTGGATACCGATCAAGAATCGGTGCCGCGACGAAGTTTTCTCGCGCATACATGTCTTCGCATCATATATCGGCCAAAGAGTTCTGGATCGTCCAGATGTTCAGGTGAGTCGCTATCAATAAAAAGGGGAAAGCAATCTGTACAGTTGCTCTTATGCACTATTAACCATGGCTATTTTCCAAATCTACTCTAATAGATCACATAGCAGCCAAATGGAGCAACGCAGAACCAAGGAGGGTTTTCGAAGGCAAAAGTACAAAACGGCGAGAATGAAAATCTTTGAAGCCCGGCCCATATGGTCGTGTGCAGTCCATTGACCAATCACAATTAGGCGAGCCGTGTTCAAACGTCAAGTGAAATTAAGTAGGTTGATAATGAGCCACCGCTGATCAGTGTGGAGGAGCTGTTGTGCGCGGTATTCTCTGAACCGTCTAACAACGAGAAAAAGACTTACCTTCCCCCTCTTTCGTCACCACTTAGTTACAAATACAGTCGTCAGAGTAAAATAAAACGCTGCTCTAGAGGCACATTGCACTCACAAAACACATCCACATGGTGTCAATTCTTGACTGGCATCCAAGCGTGCGAAGGCATTGAGACGCAGCGCTTCGGCGTGCCAAGGAAGCTTTGACCACTTCAGCGAGATCGGCGAAACTTGCTTTCGACGAGTTGTGCCTTTTTTCTGCAGCACTGCGCTTCCGTAAAAATTGTCACGTGTTCTCAACGGCAAGAATCACGTGAGATCCGTTTCACACATTTCCAAACATCATAGCACGCGTGTCTATACCAAATATATCTGCCAGCTTCCTGGCAACAGCGAAAAAAAAAAAAAACTGGCGCAGGCAAGTTTCTTTTTTTAATTCTTATTGTCTTTATTTTACGGCGATGGGGGAAATGGCACCGAGGAAGGATCAGCGTAATTGTGACTTCTGGGAGATAAACACAGTGCTTCTCGAGGATAATGGTTTTCTTGGAAAGGTAGATATCCTCTTTAAAACGTATTTAGAAAGCGCGAGAGACGATATTTTAGATGTGGGATATCATCAAGCAGGAATTAAAGATGCTAGCGATTGAATGGTCTACCGTTTTAGCGTTCGATGCGCGAATTGAACAACGCAACTTAAACAACGATGTTAAAGCACTGTCAAGAGCAGAGTGTGATAGGCCGGGTATAGCTCTTAAAGAAATAGAAAAAGGCAAGGAACGGCTGGAAAAGTTTTACGTGGAGCGTTACCGTAAAGCAGCCGTCCGTGTTCGTACTGCGAAGTAACAGATGGGAGAGCAACCGACGAAACGATGTTTAGCGGATGAGAAAAAGTTCGCGCTGTGTAAGGAGACAAGCGCGATGGAGCAAAAATGGGTGACAAGCACCAGCCCAAGTAACATTAAGCAAGCGTTTGTCGGCCACTATAAAAAAAATTTTTGGGAGGGATGGGTTCGGAAGGAAGGATCCCCATGCCTGGGAAACTTGCTGAGTCACTCCGGCAGTTAGTAGACGAGGAGCAAAAAAAAACACCAGTGTCTTTCTCTTTACAAGAAATCGAGAGGGAAATTGAGTTGGGCAAGTGCCCAACTCAATAACGCCGCAACCCAATGGGCTACGATTCCAATTTTATAAAAATTTTAGATACACCGCCTCCAGCGCTATACTGGAAGCGCTTTTTAAAGCGTTTAAGCGCAAAACGTTGCCGCGGTCGTTTTCGCGCTCGTGGACTGTTTTAGTACCCAAGAGCAACAAATGTGCGAAGTTACTCCAAATCTCTTGTTACCGCCCAGTCACCCTCTGTAACGTAGATTACACAATTTTCGCAAACATTTAAGCTTGACGGTTTCAGAGTGTCGCCAATAAGTTTACTGCCAGACAAGTGACAAGTGGCATCCAGGGTGGATCTATCATGACCAGTGTGCACGTTGCCCGCAGTGTTTTAGAAGCATACGGCGACGGCTGGGGTCAACTTGCCACAACTTGCCATGCTGCGATTGGGCTTCGAAAAAACCTCTTCCCGTGCTAAACATGACGTTGTTTTTGATCTGGTGAAGCAGGTGAATGTGGGTGAAGTTAATTTGGGAGTAAAAATGGCGTAGCATGAGTGCACAGCCAGGCTCGTTCGCAACAAGGAGTTGGCGGAACCAATGCGCGTACGAACATCAGTGAGCCAAGGGTGCTTTACGTCGCCACTATTGTTCATCCTTTATATGAAACTATTTCGTTTAAGTAATCTCAGAAGTAAGAAATGTCGCGGGTTCGAGCTAGAAAACGAAGAGATAAAGATAATGAGTTACGCAGTCGATCTCGTGTTGTTTTCTTTTGATAAGCCTGCTATCAGTGTGGCCGTTACGTTGGCAAAACATTTTTGTGATGCCACCGGGGCAGCCGTAAATCTGGGCAAGTGCCGCGACGTCTGGCACGGAGCGTGGACCACAACTCCTTCCATATTTGAAGGAGTGTGTTGGGACCGGGTGCCGTGGACTTACCTTGGAGTTCCACTAGGCTGTTACCGTGAAAACAAACCCTATTGGTCGGAAGTCGCCATCGACCTAGACAGGCGCGCTTCCCACTGGAGGCAGAGTGAACTGTCTATTTTCGCCACAGCGACGGTCTGTAATATATTTTTGATTGCAAAGCTTTGGTACGTACTGCAGGTCATCGATTATGCGCAGCTTAATATTCAGAGGTTTTATCGAGTATTTGTAAAGTTTATTTGTAGATCTTAATTTGAGCAGGAGACACCAGATAACCTCTTCCTTCATGTACGTGATGGGGGACCCGGGCTTTACGCATTTGTTTTCAAGCAGCTGGTTTCACGATCTTTTTTCTGCTAGACCAAGAGCATCCCTTCATAGAAAGTTCTTTAAAAAAAGTGTCACCTTATTTGCCTTATTTTCTAGTTTCGTCCCATGGTGGCAAACATAAAAGATTGATTGGATGCCAGAAGGAGAAGGTTGATACAGTTTTGTTTCTGTATTACCGATTTCCTTTTGAAGAATTTTCTGGTGCCAGTAAGAAAACGCTGACACGCGATATGTTGACCAGTATATTTCCAACCCTCATGTATAAAAGTGTCGTTCCTAGTAGGGGCCGGCATATGCTCAAGCGAGTAAAAAGGTTGATGTTACCCTGTCAGTAAAAAGTTAATTTTTTTTAATTACACTTTAGTAGGCTGATTGTTAAAGTGTGGCCTCAAGCCAAGGGTTCATGTGCCAAGGTCAGTTGACCCTATTTTATCTAGGGAACCCCATACCACCGAACATGTATTTATATTTGTCTGAGACGCTGTTTCTTTTCTTTTTTTTTTTGAGGGGGGGGTGTGCTTTGCGCACGCTGAAGGAAGAGTTGTGAATTACGGCATACGAATTTCGAATGTAAGTTATGATCATTATGTTCCGTACGACATGATTATATTAATAGGCTAGTGTAGCATCTGGAGGAAGAACGTGGCTGTCCGTCACGCTGATCCTAATGCGAAGGAAGTGCGGTTTAATTTTTTAAAACTGGTTGAGCAGGTGGAAAGTGTGTTTTCAAACCGGAATACCAAACCAGGGTGACGTGATGTTTGCAAGCCATTCAATGAAATGGGAGATATTCAATGTATTCTCTGAAAGACTTTAAACGTGCTTTATTGTGGTTTGACCTAGAGCCACTCGATATGGCAGCGAAGCTGCCAGAGTAGCGCTACGCTTTTCCCTGTGCCGCCTCTCACCGTAATTGGTCACACGCGGTACCATAGCAACGAGCTGAGCTAGCTCGGTTTCCTTAGCAACCGGTGACTACTCGTCACGTGACCTCGCAAGAGCCGTTATGTCACCGGTAAGACGGAAGCGCCCAGAGCTGCTGGATGCGAGTTTGTTCGGTGCGCGGTACTCGTTATGTGCCGCTGCTTTCCGACGATTTCGGACTTCTTCGTGCTCTCTGACTCAGGTATAACGTGAAGATCTGAAAGAATGAGACTTTATACCTTTTCTGTGCAAGATTGCAAGACTTTATACCTTTTCTGTGAAGAACGTTGGAATGCCTGAGAATCGATGCGAATTATATGCGTCGCATGTTGGACCTTGAGGAAGTTGTTTCCGCCTCAGGTAACCGCGGAATCGCAGAAACTTTTAGCGAGGAAGCTCCTGCGATCTTTACGTTTTGAACTAATGAACGATTTTACGATATAGCTTTTACGATAACATTTTCGTATTTTCTAGCTTCCTTTGAATGTTGGAATTTCTGAGAATCGAAACGAAAGGTATACGTCCTGTGAAGGGCCTAGGGAAGTATTTCAGCCCTGGGTCACCGAATAATCACAGCAACTTTAAGCGAGGAAGCGCCTGCGATCTTTAACCTTTGGTACTAATCGACGATTTTACGAATTGACAGTTCTGAAGACTAATAAACGTGCTTTCCTTGCAATACCTTGCATTCGATCGCAGTGTTTTTTGGTTTTTTTTTCAAGTGACAAGCTGGCGTTTGCTCAAATGACGTAATATGAAAGGACCTGCTGTATAACAGTGTATCAACACATACTATTAAACTTATATGCTCAGAGGTGTGTTCGTCTTTGTAATTAACAAGTTACAGACAATTATTTTTACGAGTGTAATATTTGTTTTCTGTAGCTGGGCCCGTTTTGTGCTCGTTAATGTCCGTGTGCTATGATGTTGTCATCATGTGTGTATGGTTCTAAATATTCTCTTTGCAATGCCTACAAAAGCCAAAATGACGTCAGCCGACCCCAGCTCAAGCATTTGACACAAAAACTGCGTCACTCGGACGTATGCGCTCGTCAACAATCAATTCGTTGACGAACATTTGAATTCGTGTTCGTAGCCATTCGCAGGTGCACATGAGTGCACTTGCGAATGCCAAGTTCTATGGTGTGCTTAAAAGGCACGGTGGAAGCTTGGGGTTATCGCACCAGTGCCCTAGCATGTCACGACCGCGTGATTCCACAGTTCTCTTTTGAGTTGAGGATTAGAGCTAAGGAAGAAGAAGTTAAAAAATCATTTCATGGCCCCTTTAACTATTGCTTTAACACGTGTATGCGTGCTACACCAGAAAAAAATATTGACTCTTTGCATGCCGGTAAACTTCCGGACGACCACTTGGCCTGTCGGCAAGAACACCTGATGTCCGGCGTCCGTCTCTTTTGATGGCGTTAACAATCCTCTGTAGACCCCCGTGCTGTCCTTCTTGGTTTAACTCCGTCGACTGTTCATTGCCCAAAACGAGGGTGCGACCGTCGTCGACGTCGCTCCTCACCAGTCGGTGAGATAATCTCATCTTGAATGAATGATTGGGTCTTGAAGAAGTATGGTGCTAAGCATACATTCTCTTACTATGGGGCAGTCGAGCAGCAGTCATGTCCCAAGGCAATCGTCCTGTCGTGGCCGGCGTAATCGGATTTTGTTCCATAGGAGCGAAGTCCGAAAGTACAAGGACGGTACGTTCGTCCCACGAAGCGGCCGCCATCCCGGCGGCGCGGAAAACCACTCGCCTTGTCCGTGCACCTACGATACTTAGCAGCTCTCGTCGCCCGACAGTTCCCGGGCTGCAAATCGTCTCACTTCACAGAAGAAACAGGCACCGCTCCTCCAGAGGCCCGTGCCGTACCGCCATGCAAAGCGTCTTTTAGGTCTTTTACCACTTTTCAATTAACGAATGGAGATATCAACTAGATAAAGGTTGCCGCCCGGCGTCGCTAGCAGTACGGTTACCATGGCAACCTCCCAGGCCCAAAATGGAGATCACTATAGGCGCTTCTGACGTCGTGCATCTAGATAATTTTGCGTCGTGTCGCTACTCTGGCAGCTACGCTGCCATATAGAGTGGCTCTAGTTTGACCGAATGTGCTTTCATTATGCAATAAAAGAAAGTTGCCGAAATAGCCGAGTGGGCTAGCGCACGCCAGCTCGGAGCACTTGGAGCGAAAGCTGGCGCTGCAGAACCCAAACTTTTTGGTTCCATCCAACGAGGTAGAGGGCGTTAGAACAATAATCTAGCAGCTGAAAGTGAACCCCAACTTACCGTCGCAATGTTGCACATTTTTCACAACTAGACACGCGACCTTATAGATTTACGTCTACATTTTAACGGAGCATCGCGCAAAACATAATTGCGTATTGATCTTTAATAAAAGTACCGACAAGTAAATTATGTTTCGTTTGTTTTAAGCCCAGAATGTGCTTTCACGACAAAAACTCGTGCAGCTTCGGAATGCCTCCGCTAGATACCGTCAGCCGCAATGCTGCATTTTGGATTTTTATCGGAGCTAGACACTCATCTCTAGGGCTAACAGTATTGAAAAAAATTGTTTATCGTGTCTTTTACAGCGATCACAATATTAGTCTCGCCGCAGTTTTGCGTTAAAGCCCGAGGCATTTGCTACGGTCACAGTGTCTGGTGGTCAAACTTATACAAACAAGTGGGGTAGGGTAACTTTTGCCTGGTGAACAGGATACCAGTTTATCCCTCTAAGCCCCTCTACCTCGCTGGTTCAATTGCATCCGCCTGTACGTTTCGATTTGCATGAACATCGAACCGGCGTGCGGTCGTGTAGCACTGCTGTGTGATGCACGTTAAGATCTTAGACTAGCAGCTTGTACTGCACTAAATAAATTTCTGATCTACAGCTGAGAGACAAGTCACCCGTTGAGGCTGACTACGCTCAGCCTGTATAAACATACCCACTATCCCATCCAATGTATATTTGTGCTTCTTAAAGTTTGCTATAGGGGATCACTTAAGATAGCTTGTACGCTAAACCTTCATTTGCCAATAAAAAAAGAAAAAAAGCAACGCATCTTGTTTTAACAACGTTCGAAGACGGTTAGCTCGCCTGGATGCATGAATCAATGGAGAATGGTGCTAAATTTAGGGCGGTGGCGTGCGCCACCTAGCATACCAAAGCTTGACTAGGCTGGACTTGGCTTGGGTAAAGGAGGCGACACCGTTGCAGCTCCCATAAGGTCCCAGAGCGCTCACGGGCGGCGCTGGTGTTTCCGGAGAGTCCACTGGCCATCATGCTGAGCTTGCGGAAAGCAAAACCTGGTATTCATTTCGCCTAAAACGTGCCCCAAAAATATTAATTAAAAAATTCCTACATAAAAAAAAACAAGCGGTTGTTGGGAAAGTTTTACCGGTAACTAAAATCGTAAAAATTAAAACCAAAACAAAACCGATCATGAAACAAAAAACGGTTACCACAATAGTAACTGAAATACTATATTTTTTTATTTGAGTCCTGACTGAAAATAAGGATTCTTGGCGCATTTAACGCTCGATCTCGGAATACCAGCGTGGAGAAAATGTGATGAGATATTCAAAATTGCCTCATCTGCAAAAATATACCGATAGTTACTTATGCTGCTAAGAAAGGTGCAGCCGACGAGCACGATTCGCACTAGAAAATAAGAAAAATATATTTCTAAATTATGCATATTATAAGAAGCAATTCAGGAGAAATAAGACGTTTGCTGCTCATTCTGCATAATGAGGAAGAACGAACGTGGCTCAATAATTTACAAAATAACGGCTGTTGTGAGAGCCTTCATTAAACTGACGAAATCTTGTGTAAGGACGTCTATTTTGTACCGCTTGCCTGGGAAGCAAAGAGAAAAAAAAACTAGAAATATAGAAAATGAATGAGGAACTTTCAGATTAAGACAAAAACGTTGAGCCTTTTGTAATGCGTAGTCTCGAATGCAATGCTTCCCTTTGATCCTTTTTTCCTAACCTTACACACTACAGTTCGCTTAAATAAATACCTAGGAGTCTTATTATAACCTTTGCAACTCTCGGGGTCCATGCCACTGTATCCCAGACGAGGTGCCGAGAGTCTGAAATACCACAGTGGTAGAAATTGCTCCAAATGCGATTTGAACTCTGCTGCCGATTTGTTTTGTCTCGTAATACTCGGTCTTTCTGGAACCGTAATGAGGGGGACGGCGAGGAGGGGAGGATGGGGGAGGATGCTTAGTACAAGACCCTTCCTTACTCACGTTGTGGATTGCACAAGAGAAGATTGTCTGCTCCTCGAAAATGCTCATGCGGTTTGGCAACGACGTCCGTAGCACATGGTGAGACTATCCAGTGTCAAAACCGAGGTTCTTTAGCCGTTATATTATGCAATCATGTCTAATGCGTTTTTTAAAAAAAAACTTTTTTATAAGTTCTGTTTAAGTGATAAAATGGCCCCTAAGTTTGCCGTGCTAACACCTATTTTGTATTCATTTAGAAATTCATATTTTTAAATACGACAGCATGCAAGTATGAATTGAGGCTTCACTGTCTGTGTGTGCGTGTGAACACGCATTTAGGCTGCCAATCCCAGCGCCCTAGAACTTTAAAAAAAGCTCACTTTATATGACAAAAGTTTCCCGAACTATAATAGACGTAAACACACAAAATGATGCATTATATAATAATAAAAAAAATCCTTGTCTTCAGAGGGCGAGTTTGACGAGTTCTTAGGGTACGTTCTGAAAATTGATATACTCACTCGTCTACGTAAAACATAGCATCTTCTTGGAAAATCATCCTTTCGTCTTGCTTGGGAAATGTTAGAAAAGGCTTTCAGCAATACATAAACCTACAACGTTTTGCCAAATATTAAAGATAGAACTTCTCTAAGAATTACAAAGTAGCTTAGTAAGTCTGGCAAACAACCTAGGATATTCCTTCAGCATCGTCGGCAATGGTGAGGAAGACTCACGTTGCGCTACGTGGCGGGTATGATGCACCATCGATCACAAAACATCACGCACGCACAGAATCAACAAAGTAAAGCGACATATATCTTCTTTCCTCTGCTCTTCCTATTGGTATGGGTAAGCAGCCAAATGCAAACAGTAGAAAATTGAATTGGAATATTGAACTAAAAAAGCAAAAAATAATGAAAAAAAAAACCTTAGAGACAAGGGAAGGATTGTGGCAGTTCGAGAAATGAAACAAGACGCGAAAGAGTGTCCCTGAACAAACAAGGCGAGGTGTGGTGCCGCTCGCGCTTCATGGATACAACAGCAGGGACGCGACGTCTGCTCTCCGTTGGAATCGTCGGACGAGTACCTCAGACATCGGAATGAAATGGTTCGTGTTCTTTTTTCTTTCTTCTTGGTAGCACATTGAAAAAAAAAAAGTAAAGTTTTTAGAAACTTTGCAAGTAAACAGACCGGAGGCGCCTCTGTTGTCTGTCTGAAAAAGGTGCCCCTACTGCTTTGAAGCGACACCTGGAATAAACGATGAATACAGAAAATTTCATCTGCTGGTTGCTTTTTTATTGTGCGTATTTTTCGAGGAGTATACTGAACATATTTTACTGCAAGAGCGGGCTTGACAAATAACATCAGTGGGGAACTACGTCGCAACAGGCTCTATATCATTTAAAAGGCGAAGAAGAAAAAAAGGGAGAAAATACAGAAAGGTGGAATACCCAGAAAATGTTAAATATCCAGGCAATCTCTTCCAACTAATTTTCGCAGAAGGTATAAGGCGTCAAGCGAGACACATGATCGCGTCCTGCGGAAGTATGGCATGGCTGCGACACAGAAACTAGTGTGGACCACTTGCCACCTTTTATGCCTTCCAAAGGATCGTCCCACAAAAGAAAATAGAAAGACGTTTACAAATCTCCGAAATGCGAAATTAGAGCGTAGCTTTTGAGGAGGAGGAAGGGAGGGTACACAGGGGAGGGAATGCGCCTCATCTTTCCTACCCTCTCCTCCTCCCCTTCTCCTCTTCCCCCTCCTCCTCTCTACCCTTTCCTCCTCCTCCTGGCTACCCTCATATCCTGCTCCTCCGTTCCCACGCATCCTCCTCTTCCCCGCTTAATTTAGATGAAAAAATTTACGCCACGTGCCCTCAACACCAGTTCAGTTCCCCCTCTAAATTTAGTGGAGAAAATGACGTCACATGACCTTGTGTCAAGTCACCTGTGAACAAATTCAGTTTCTCTGCTAGATTAAGCGGGATGCTTCACGTCACGTGACCTCAACACCAATTCAATTCCCCGTCGAATTTATGGGGTAATTGAATTGGTGTTGAGGTCACGTGACGTCAATTTTCCCGCTAAATTTAGCGCTGTTATGGCGACGCCTTTGACGATGGCGACGGCGACACCGCGAAACACGGAAACGGGCGCCTAAGAACTGCGCTCTAAAACATGCGCGAGGACCTATCTCCAGGAATCCTTTTGGTAACTGCCCTGCCTCGTATGTTGGGGAAACCAAAAGCTTCCCGAAACGACTATAAAGGCATAACTATGATAAAAGGATGAAGGACATACAAGGCAGCGCATTAGTCGAGCACGCTGAGCAAAAAAAAAAAGCTCACCATCGCGTTAAAACAAAGAACATGCATTTTTATCGACAAGAAAGAAACGGGCGAAAACGCCTGTTGTTAAAGTCGCTGGCATATGGGCACCCTGCGTCCGCTAGCAGTCGCTACCGATCGCCCAGCGAACAGCGCCGCCCGCGGCCATTTTTGAGTCAGCATAGGGAGAGCGGTAGAGCTCCACCGCCGCTCCCGCTGCTACCGCGCGTCCGCCAATGTGGTAGCCCAAGCAGGCATGTCGACATTCCAACACCCATCGGTGTACCACTGCAGTCGAGCTGCGACTGCCGAGGTCGCTTCCCGATAAGTACGCGTGACGTCGCCGCGAGAGGCGCGCGTTTCGGCACTGAGATAGATCTGCACGGTGCCTTTTTAATACCTCTGTCAGACAGGAAAGTAAATGTCATTTTGATCGAATGTCATTCACCGCTCGGCGAATCAGCTCGTGACGCTGGTTCTGCACGTGGCGGGTGCACGCGCAGCATGGCGTATTAAACACGCGGATTGGCCTGAGCCGTAATGTCATTTAACGTGCCCGTCTGACAGGGGTATAAAACACCCTAGACAATATTAACAGGATTGCCGGAACGCTGCCAAGCCGATACATCTCTGGCTTAAGATACGTCACGCCGGAAGCATCCAGAAAACATAGCACCAAAACAC
The DNA here is from genome assembly GCA_037355805.1 of Ixodes ricinus. Classification (NCBI taxonomy): domain Eukaryota; kingdom Metazoa; phylum Arthropoda; class Arachnida; order Ixodida; family Ixodidae; genus Ixodes; species Ixodes ricinus. The sequence continues at coordinate 32,512 of JAZHYW010003689.1, read as the reverse complement.
ACCCTGAACATTTAAATGCCGAAATCGCGCCGGGCCTTTTGAAAAACACCAGACACTTCGAAAAGAAATGATACCGGGCACTTTGGAGGACATCGAGAAGGACATAAACAGTCACCCGTGATTAAGGGGCCGATCTGGGTTTAAAACGCAGGGTTTTAAAAGTTCAAATGGCTGAGAGTTTTTTTTATTTTTTATTTCTGTTCTAAGATATTAGTTGAAACAAGCGTACACTCTGAAAGATGTCCAACTTACGAAGCGTAAGGATAAGATACGTTTCCTTACGAAACATTTTATAAATAACGGCTGTTATCGATAAACTTGCTACGCACAGTATGTATAAGCAAAAAGCTAATTTCCTTACACAGTCATTTATGCGTAAAGGGTTATTCATAAATAGCTATAACAACTCGCAAAAAAAAAAAAAAAAACAACACCGTAAGAGGTCGAGGGGAAAGCCGAGAGTTCCAGTTGCCCTCTTATCGCTTTTTGTTTTAACTTCGTGGCATCGTCATCTTACAACCATCTGGCTGATTGCTTTTGCGCCTGACAATGAAAAAAAAATAAACTGTCTCATTTAAACACGTGAACAGATATTGCAATCTCAGAGCATTGGTAAATGTTGGACAGTTGGTTTGTCTTAATTACAATTACGACTTTTACATGCCTATTAGGTTGGGGAGCTTAACGCCATTTTTAATGGTAAGCTTGAAGTCATATTAGATATAAAGGCATGCAACGTTGTCGCCATGAGGTTTAGAAGATATAGACATTATTTAAATATAAAGTTTATTCTTAGAAATAAGCTCAAAAGAGGTCATAGCTAACACCAAAGTCAAAGCTATATTATACTTATGAATTTACAAAAAAAAAGCAATGGTAGAGGTGAATAATTTGAGTGAAAAAACAACTCAACTTGTGCATCACCAACTAGCTAAACACCACCCTTGTTGGTAGAGGTCAGCCTTTTTATGGTGCCTTAGCAAATGCTTCAAAACATCCGAGTTACTTATTTCCCGTGAGAACGTAATACTCCCGACTTTGTTTCTTACTTTTGCAGTTTTGTCATTGACCTAAATAGTACGTAATGTGTATCATGATTCATTAAAAAAGCGTAGTTTCTTCAAACGCCTTACAAATTGGAAGCCATTGTCGGTGAAAGGTTAATAGTAATGTGGATAAAGGTGGGAATAGCTTCTACTTTACTCTTAAGCGGCTGTTACCGACAACAGTTTAAATTTTGCGCACTCTCCCAATAATTACGTAGTACAAAACAGCCATATACGAATATTTTTTCTTTAAATACCAATATCTTTTCCTACCGCTCAAGGAGGAACAAACTTCATTGATTTAAGAATAGACGTTGTTTTTGTCCTCAGGAAGGTGGCCTCCTTAGTTCAGGAAGACCATGGTCCTTCGTCGTCCGCCGGGCTCTGTCGACCAGCGTGATCTGATCGTCAAGGTCCGCGCTGGTCAGCTGGTCCTCCCACTGTTCTGCGGTTTGTCCTTCAATGGGTGGTACTGCTGTGCTGCCCTGGCATTCCCACACCATATGGTATAGGTTGTTGGGCACCTTACATTTCTTGCACTCCTACTCGTAGCAGGATGGGTGGATCAGGTGGAAGAGTGTTCCATGCGTAAACGTATTGGTCTGTAGCTGCCTCCATGAGACCACCTCCTCTTTGGTCACGTTCTGGTGCGGAGGGAGGTAGACCCTCCTCCGAAGTCTGTAGTGCTCCAGGATCTCCGTACTTCTTCTGAGAACGCCTTCGTCTGGACTCAACGTAGCTCGATCGACCGGCAGGGAGGTCCGAGAGTGTATTCTCAGGCCACGGCGTGAGCCGCCTTCCTTCCAGCCAGGTCCTTGTGCACCGGAACCCAGACAATTTGGATTTCTGGAGGTCTTTGATCTTTGCCAAACTTTTGAGGGCCGCTGCAGCCACTCTTCCCCTCTGGAAGTTTCTGCAGGCTGCTTGCGAGTCTGTGAGAATTGTGATGCATCCCCTGCCAGTTGTTGCTGCCACGGCTATGGCTCCTTCCTCCACCGAGTCCGTAATCCAGGTCTTGGTGGAAGCCGTTGCTATCTCCCTCCCGCTGCCGCCCACCACGTTCAGTGCGAACGCTCCTCTTTAGCGTACTTCGCCGAGTCGGTGTACCTCGTGGAGTTCTCCATCTTCCCCGCGTACATCATTTTGAGAGCCTCTACTTTGGCCCTCCTTCTTTTGCCGCGGTATTCTGGTGCCTGTGGCACCCGGAATACCACGGCTCGGTGGTATTCCGATGGGATACCACCGAGCAGCGGTAAGATTTTTTGCTCGCTCCTTTATTCTCCTCCCACTCGTATCAGTCTCCTCAACATGTCTCTGCTTGCCTCGTGAAAACTGAGCCTCTTCAACTGGTTTTCCCTGTGTGCCTCCACCCCTTCTTCTAAGGTGTTGTGAACTCCTAGTTTTAGGAGCTTCTCCGTTGATGCAGTCGGAGGAAGTCCCATCGCCAGCTTGTATGTCTTTGTGCAGAGGACGCTGATTTTCTCTTTCATCGCTTGTTCTGAGACCCAGGTACGGTGTACCGTAGGTTATCCTACTGACCACCAGGGCCTGTACCATTCTCAGCGTGTCTTGTTATTCCAGTCCGTGTATGCGGTTGGCCACCCTCCTTACAAGGTGTGTAACTCGGGTGACTCTCTCCTGCAGCTTTTGCACCGTGGCTGTTTCAGCTCCATTCATTTAGAAATTCAGGCCCAGGACCAGGATCGTTCTGACCCGTGGGATGTTGACTCCGCTCAGGGTCAGCTCCGGGTCTTGTGTGTCTGGCTCAGGTCCTGCCCTTGTCCTCTTTTTCAAGATCAGCAGCTTCGACCTCTCAGGGTCGCATGCCAGGCCGCAGTCCCATATGTACTCCTCTCTATTGTTCACTGCTTCCTGCAGGGCATTTTGCTGAATACCCGCAGAACCGGAGTTCGTCTACACTGTCAGGTCGTCAGCGTAGATTGCGTGGTTGATCCCCTCGATGTTTCCCAACCGCGATGGCAGGCCCTCATCGTCGAGTTGAAGAAAAGTGCAGAGATCACCGAGCCTTGTGGTGTGCCTCTTTGTGGCACGTTCACCTTTTCCTACCTCAGGTTCCCCAGCCCCAATGTTGCTGTGTTTGTTTCATTCAGGAAGTTTTTCACGTAGTTGTATGCCTTCCTCCCGCACTCAGTCCCCTACAGATTTTTCAGCACCGCTTCATGGGAGACGTTGTAAAACGCCCCTTGACGTCTGGGGTCAGGTTTGCGCTTTTATTTCTTGTGCTTAGTTTGTCGATTACCTCCTTCTTTAGCTGAAGAAGGACGTCTTGTGTCGATAGACGCGGCCTAAAGCCATTGATCGTGCTTTGTAGGTGGTCTCAAATTTCCCGGTAGGACGCGAGCCTGCTCTGGACGAATAAGTGCTCGACCAACTTCTCCACGCAAGAAGTCAGAGATATTGGTCGCATGTTCTGTGTGGCGTTTTTTGCTGGGCTCGGGTATCATGGTCACGTCCGAATGCTTCCAGACGGCAGGACTCTTTCCAGACGCCCAGCTTTTGTTCGGGTGCTTCAGCAGGCGGCCGACGGCTTTGTCATTCAGGTTTCTGAGGGTCTTGTTGTTGATCTTGTCCCTGCCCGGTGCTGAATTCCTCGTCAGTTCGGCCAGCGCCGCCTCAATATCGTCATTGCTGAAAGGCTTGTTCATCTCCGAGTTGTCCTTTCCCTCGTAGCCGGGGTGAAACAGTGTTGCTTGTTCAGGCTGTCCTCTGAAAACTTTGGTCGATACCGTCTCGAGCAAGTCCTCACCAGTGCCCTAATGGGTATGAATGACGCGTATGATGTGCTCTCTTTAGGTCGCTTTGGATGCAACTTAGTCCAAGAGTGTCTTGAGGATGGCCCAGGTCCTCCGGTTGCATAGAGTGCCCTAGAGCTGGTCACACATCTGGTTCCAAATCTGGCTCCCCAGCTTCTCTGTATACTCTTCGGCTTTCTTTTCGATCCTTGCTTTGCGCTTCCGATATCTCTTCAGCCTTTTCTACCTTCGAAGCAGCCCTTGTTTTTCTTCACATAAGTGAAGCAGATAGGGTCCACCTCCGGGTTGTTTGTCGTGAGCTGTATGGTTATCGTGTGCCTTGTCACCGCTCCAGTCACCCTCTGCATCCACCCCTCGATGTCCGCCAGTTTCGTCGGTGTACGCTTCTTTTCGGAATGCCACCCTGTCGATGATCTTTGCTTGTCCCAGCCTCACTGGAGCCTTGTGGTGCCCGACCTCAGTCTGGATAATATGATGGCCACTGCCCAGAATCACGCCCAGCCATGTCCACTCGATTTGCTGGAAGCCAACCAAGAAGGTCAGGTCCGGGCTGGTATCCCTGGAGACACAGTTTACTGTTCTTGAGGGATTAGGGGTCGTTTTAAAATTCAATCGATGCTGCTGGGCTGCGTTGTGTGTATCAGTTCCTTTCTTGCTGTTTGGATGGTAGCCCCACGCAACATATGGAGCATTGAGGTCCCCCTGCTAGTAGTTTCCGCCTTTTGGCTACCATTATTACTCTCTCAGTAGCCTAAGTCTCCCCGAGGCTCCGACGGTGGGCTACAGACTTTGAGTATGAAGAGGCTACCATGAGTCTTTTTTGCGGCACAATCTTGATGAGCATGAGTTCTACTGTGTGGTTGATTTGATGCTGTTACGATGTATGTTGCTGCTTGACCAGGATTGCTGTCCTCGTCCTACTGCTGGCTATGTACGTCTCATACCCTCTAAGCTTTTATCTGTTGCCGTTTCGTGTAATTCTATAACGTCAGGTTGATGTAGGTTGGTAAATTACAAAAAACTTTGCATATTCCTATTGATGGATCTACAATTCCATTGTCATATCTTATAGATTGGGGTGTTTCCTTTTTTGTTTTTTGCAGTCTAGCTTCTATTTTGGATGCTGAGTTCCTCGCTTTTCTGCATTACTCTCATTGTTTCGGTCTTTGCCCGCTTCCTGATTTATTCCCTTTTTCTCAAGGTCGAGATGCGTTGGCTTAGCATACTGTCCAGCTTCTCTATCTACGACCGGAACTCGCGTGCCTTCCTTCCTCTCTTAGTATCGACAGCCTCGACCATCGATCGAATGATCCTATTTTCTATCATTGCTGTAACTACCGTGCTCATCTTTCCCTATATCGCCTAAATCATTGTCGTGTGTCCCTGTCGTTTGTTGTTGTTTGTCGCTCTAGTGGGACGGGGCGATTAGCAGACGAATTTGGCGGTAGCAGCCAGAATTCGCATTCCTCCCAGTGTTTTCGCGCCTGGGGACACCCAATAATCTTGAGATACTGTCCGTTACTTTTGTGTATCCGAGCTGCCGGACAAATTACAACACCCCCCCCCCCCCCCCAAAAAAAAAAATAATAAAAAAAAGTTCGAGCGGTGATATTTAGCGCCGGAGATTTTGAGTTCGCTTGACTCTGTCGCAAATTTGGGCACAGAATGACTAGCAGTGTTGCGCGACGGCATACCGCTGGCTTCAGATCATCGTTGAACTAGAAAGCTTGCTTGCACGTAAACAGCGGAAACTTACAATAAGCCACATCGCCGAACACATCTGCGGGCGGAGTAGAATCGATGCTGTCGACGTATTCCCGACACGCCACACCTGGCTTCTCACGCCTCGCCTTCATTTTGTCGCTGCGCGCGCCCCTTGATTATTTTAACCAGCAATGTAAAACTGTGGGAAAAACAGAACCTATATATCAAATATATTAGTGGTTGGCTCGATTAAACCTGCGTGGTTCATGCACAGTTTACGAAACAAATTGGAAGTGGTTTGTGTTGCCTGCAAAATGATGGGGACATTTTATTTTTCGTCTCTTGTTTGCGTGACGCCATCTATGTGGAATGTCACGAACTTTCCCGAAGCGGGGACACAATCAGGTCGCCCAATAGGCTCTCGCCACCCCCCCCCCCCTTGCCTATCTTACATCCTAGGTGGGACCAAGCGGAACAGAGAGTCCGGGACATCGTTGCCGTCTGCGATTGGTCAACGGCACGGCGCTGACCAATTGCAGACGGCCGCTGTGTCCCGGACCCGTTGGACCGCTTGGTTCCGCCGTGTATAATAGGGCCCCTGGGGAGGAACGTGTACAACACAAGTTAACCAATTTGGTTGTCACCCTAGATTGCGCCTGGTGACTTTCGCAACGAAAAAGCGCAAACACAAATTAAAAAAAGTGAGATGCCAGTGGAGGCGTTAGAAGCTGGGCGTTATGAACGACACAAAATATTGGAAGGCGGCTAATGCGGCACAAATACAACACATTCATAGTGCAGAGAAAATAACACGCTACTTTTTGATAAAAAAAACGATTCTTTTTTTGATCCGCGTAGCGAGTAACATACTTAGTTACTTTTTGAGCGATTAACAAGTAACGGCATTTAGGTACATTTTTCAGTGGTGTTTACGTGTCTGGTATTCAACTTTACAGAGCCCCGCTTCAAAGTCGGTCTCGAGAGAACGCTGACGACACCGTTAACGGGAATATGAGGACGTTTTTTTTTCTTTTTTACAGTTTGCGACAGCAGGTCTTCAACAAACACCAAAATCTACCGGCTGTTTAGTGCCGGAATAAACATATGCTAAGAGACATGTAGACTTGACTACAATGTCTCGAAGTTTTGAAAAGTGAAGCTCCAGCGATTGCGTTGCTCGAGCCAATTCTGTCGCGCTTTGTACAGTGCAGACGAGAAACCTTAGCGTATATGATGCGATGTCGAGATTAATTAACGTATATGGTGGGACGTGATGATTGGCAGTTGAAAACGTCAGCGTTACTGTGATGAATGTCGGTAGACAGGCTATAATAAACGAGATACATCTTTTATATGCGGTGGAAGATTCAAATTATGTCATGCGTTCATTCAACCAATCGAAGAACAGACAACCGGACACGAAACATGACAACCAAATCTGTCGAAAGCAAGCTTCTTCTTGAATTTCAGTCGCCGTCACGGCTGAAACACCTCTAAAGTGTCTTAAGCCACAGTACTGCGAAATTGCAAACATTCCCAAGCTGGGTTTTCTGAAAGAAATGATGTCGAATCAAGCGTTACTAAACACACAAGGTCAAACTCTGTGCTGTGACGCGAAAATGTACGAACTTACGTTTGAAAAACTAGATCCTTTATTTTTCTTCATTTGTACATATGCAAGCTTCGGCGACGCAGCGCCCAGTTCACGCAGCAAGAAAAAAAAAAAGCTTTCCATTCGCGCACGCCCCTCATAGCGAACAAGAAACAAAAGGCTCGTGTTCCGCGACGACACGCGAGAAAAAAAGGGGCCATTCCCACGGGCCATCAAACATTGAAAAGTGTTGGCAGAAAGACGGAACAACAAAGGCGAAAACATAAAGCTAGGTGATATTATTTTATCGTCTTTTTAGTCACCTATTGTTTTTTCTGCAGTTGGAAAGAACGATTGAATGAAAGGGTTCTAAGTAGCGTTTGATAGCCCTTCTAAGTTTTTTTAAATATTTTGTGTGTGTATGGACAGGGGGGAAGGGCCTTAAGGTTATAGCAACAAAGATGTAGCAAAGTGTACCCATTGATATACCACATTTGTAATCCACAGATTTTATTTTTCTCTAATTGTTTTTTTTTTTGTCGTCTTTTTTGTAGAGGATGGCTAGTGAGCTATTCGGAGCACAAGTTCGCCCGCTTATCGCGCAGGGTGGCGGTGACATCAGAGCTCGAGCTCTGATTGGCCCTGATTGCAAGGACTGTGCCAGGGTGTAAGATAGACAGGTGGGGAAACGGTCCATAGAAGCCTACCGCAGCGCCGTGACTGGATTGTGTACTCGTCTGCTTGCGGGTACCCCCGATTTGCGACGAGACGGCGCTGCGGCAAGAGGAAAAATTGGAATCGAATTTGCATGGGACTCTATGGGAAAGTGCGCAAAATAAACCGAGAGCACGACAGTCCTCCATTGAAAATCCACGAGAAACCGTCTCCGTCAGTTTAGCCGGTCGCCACCGGTCGCCCACCCGGAGTAAGAGTTCGCGGTGCTCCGCTATAGATGGCGCCACAAAAAGAGAGAAACCGAGGGGGACGCAATCCGGTCGCTCATTTGGCTCTCGTTTCCCCACCTGTCTATCTTACACCCTGGACTGTGCACAGACCTCAATGCTAGCTGCCTTGAGGTCTACCCGCTATTTTTCCGATCAAGTCAATCAGAGCTCCTGCGTTCTGGCGTCAATACGATTCCCTGAAAAGAAGCAGACGAACTTGCGCTCTGCATAACCACTGGAAGCCTAACAAGCGCAAGGTGGGGCCAACTATGATCACACTTCGTGCTTGATGATTGGTCCTTCGGCTTTTTCCTCGGCCAATGCCGCAATCTGATTGGCTGCGGAGTGATTATGAGATACTTCGGGCTTGCCACACCCTGCCTTTCTTAAACTATCAGTAACTATAGTTGAGAAAGGAAACATACTAGAAATTAAATCGCAACACGAGAAAATGTGCATCCGTAGATGGACATATAAGTGCTGAAGTTAAATTTCTGCACTCCAGAATAAAAATAACAACACGAAGAAATAATGATACCTTTGATATTTTCGGGACTCAGTGTATTCGCCATGGTGACTCCCTCGGTGCCACCAAATCCAGAAGACTCTCGCTTACTGGCCGTTTCAAGCGGCCCGGTTAGTGTTCAAGGCAATCATCGTGACCGGTGAAATCTACATGACTCTTGGTATGCTCACAGGACGTCTTTCCAGATCTTTGCATTATCCAGCTGCCTAACGCGACGCCTCAGGCAGCTCTTAGACAATCATGTCATTTTACTGGTGGGTGGTATCGAGCGAAGCTTCTAGGGAAAGAAATATGCTAATATAAAGCACCAAAAGAGGCGGTGAAATGTTAAGTTCTTTATTAGCATGTATGAGTAACATCTGCTAAATTGCCTATGTCGAGTTCGCGCTAATCGCATCGACAGGAGAAAAAACTTTATATTGCATCATGTCAATGAATACACGCAAAAAACCAAACCTCTATCTTCATCTCCGCGCTGTTGACATTTGGCAGATGTTAAGGTGAGCGTTCTTCAAAGCTTTAAAGAGAAACTACTGCGCCGTGAGACAAAGCGCGGACCCTGTGAACCTCTGCAAGACTTGCAAGCAAATGGCGACGCAGCACTGATGTGAGCTGTGCAGACACTGTGCTGTTTTTGCAGCACGCATTCGTGACTCGTGTCTGCCGCGTTCCAAGTTGTCGTCATGGCAAGAGGGCACGACATGCGGATTTTAATAACGAATTTTTCCGATTTTCTACCGAGTGCTATTATGATTGAACAACGATGCTCTAAAGCTCCTTTCTATCTCACATCATTTTCAAGAAACTCGTAGCTAATCGGGCAAGCCACATTGAGGACACTGCAAAGCTTTTCTGGAAGTCTTCGCTGAATAACAGCTTTCAGATGAGCGCTGCTTTACCATAAGGTTCTCTCATTTCTCCCTATTGTTTTAATACACAAAGCTAAAATAGAGGCGGAGCTGGCAGCTAAATGCGACCAGAGGTCACCGCCACATCCTCACAACACAATGTTTAATTTTATTGCCATATTTCTATTCAGCTAAGTACAAGCCACTGGTTGGAACATAAGTTCCAACCAGTGACTCGATGCATTTACAAGATTGTCTCAACAATCTTCATTCTCTCGTCTTATTTCTCGAAAGGCTTGACTGTCTCGTCACTCGAGTCGGGTACTGACCCGATCTTGCATCTTGAAGAGGAAACACCAGAGCAATCGTGTCATTCAACATATTCAGCGGAACAAAGCCAAGAAAATAAACAAAGCAATAAATTCCGGCGGGCCGGCATAGCGGGGAGCCTCCAGAGGATCTATGCATAATGCAAAGGAAGACAATAGCTCTTTCGCTCGCAATTCTTCTTCCCCACAGCAGCCCTTGTTTGAACTATTATTCCGTTAGGCCTAATTTCGTCCAAGTTCTGAAGCTTTCGTTTTCTTTTTCAAAGGGGTCAATCACTTGTGGGAGTTATCGAAATTTTCCAACATCGCCTAGAATTATCAAAGCCTTCGATCATCCTTCTTTTCCTTCATGCAAGGTCATAACGAACGGATGACGCCAACTCAGCAATTGAACCCGAGTCCGATGCAGAGCGTCCTTCCACTCGTTGATTGGGCACGAAGCCCAACCCAATGCTGACGCAGCACTCGTGTCCAATCTCTGTCTTCGCTAAATCTCACTGTGATGACGTGAGAATTTTAGTGCAAAGGGGTTGATGTCCAGACACAACGGAGGAATGAGAGGGGAAAAGACTGACACAAATGGAAGTCCCTCTTTCCCAGTGTTGTCGTCCTTGTCTTCCCAGGCAGCACACCAAAGAAACTCCAAAATTGGCGCAACTTTGGCAATAGAGGCCTAACTTTGCCCTCACAAGGATTATTTCCAAGGTATCAGTCACTGCCGAAACTACATTTCTCTGACTTCGTTACGGCTTTTCTCTGGTTCGTCAAATTATTCTCAATGTGCCAGGCATAAGCCAAAGATGCCACATATATATAAATATAACAAGCACTAAAGTTTTCGTTTTTGCACTTATTTTGTCAGGTTAGGCCCAAAGTTGCCAGGTGACAACATGACCGAACCAGGGAGTAGAGCATAACTCTGGCATTTGTTATGCAATTTCGAGTAAAAATCCCCAGTCTCTGGTCAAAGAATACAAAGTTTGGTTGTGGTTTGACTTTTTCGGGCTTTCAGGGCTCCAAATTGCTAGACAAAAACCGGCTTTTATTGGTCCCAAAAATTGTCCTACTTGAGTTAGGATCCCTTAGGAGACCCAGACCGCAGACCTGGTTCCCAATCATGGCGAGAATGATGAGAGAGGAAAGGAGAGACCAAGCGCATCCTTAAGTCCATCCATCGATCTAGTGTCCGCAGATCTCCGGGACTCCCAAGATTCCATTACCCGAACTAATGAATGAATAATACGCGCAACGAAGGAAGCTCGCGTATGGGGCAGGACACCGACAGCTTCCTGATTACACTGTACCAGCCGGCCCACAAGAAGCTTTACGCACAAATGAAATTTGGCCCACTTCTCTGCTTCCGCAGTGCCAATGTTTCTTGATTGGACCCTCCGAGCTCCTAGACAATATGACTCCAAATGTTTATATCAGCTACGGGATGTTCCTGGACTCTATTGAAGCAAAACAAAATTGTGTAAAGAAGCCAACAAACTGAGTGTAATAAATGTTTTCAAAGGGATGCCTTGGTGATGAATTCATCTTACTCAAACGCTATAAATGCAGCGCTAAAATAAAGTTACGGCTAGAAACCTTATTTCTTTACACAAAAACTAAAATGACACAAAAAAAATTCCGGTTGACTCTGCTTTTTATAGATGGCACCTCCCAAGCTTGCATCTGCTCGATCTGTTTTGGGGTGTTCGCCTCAAGCACGCTTTCCCATTGTTGTTTAATGGCGCGCTGTTTGTGAGTAGCGTCGTCAACCAGACGGTGATTCGTTGGCTTTTGTCTTTCTGTGCGTAGGAACAACAGGCACTTTCTTCTTAACTTTTTCTTTCAGAATCCTACACTTATTCTTTTTGAGTATCACAAAGTAAAAACAGAAATCTTTGAATAATGGCTAATTGCACCCCGCTCGGTGGCTAAATTACACGATCGTCTTTGCGTCCGAATGATGCTTGGAAACGCCCCATATTGCCTTCGACCGCCACGGCTTTCGCTTTTCTTGTTAAAGGGGCAATGACACCCGTAAGGTCGTATTTTTTTATTGTCTAAAACGATGCAAGTTGTAGTCATAGACACGCAAAAAAATACCGCAACGCAAAAAAAAAAATATTCTCCACGCGCGCGCGCGCTTTTTTATTTTTGGCGTTTTTCTCTTCCGCTCCTCACCTCCTCGCTTCTTTTGATTTGTGACGTCAAATATCATAAAATTTAGAAGCTTTGTAGGCGACATTTTTATAACATTTAATAACGGCATTCGTAAAACATGTTTTTTAACGCAATTGCGAACGCACTACGGCCCTTCTTTTTGAAATACCGAAAATCGGAGTCCGGTGTGATGTCGCCTCCTGGCTTTTTATCCTCCCTCGGAAAACATGGCGGCGCTCGACGCATGTAGCAGAGGATGATCGGTGAGTCGGGGAATCGGACGAAGTGGTCTTTTTTAGGTGCCCGACGACCTCTCAGACTTCGAAAAGGAAATCGTCAAACGGTCAAAACAACTGGGTTTGGTGTCTGTGTATCGTAGTTTCGGTTGTGACTCCGCCGGGGCAGCCTTTCACGCAGAACCGGCGAGACGTGGCCCCTCACGTCGCTCACAAAAGTCCACTGCGCGTTCTCTTCGACCTCACACCGTTTCAAAGAATTTGAGATCGCTGAAAGGGCCCTAAAAGAACTTCAAACTCGAAAGTCAAGCGTCGTCTGCTCGCAGCGATAGGCGGCACGGCACGCAGAGGAAACCGGTTGTTCGCGGGACGCCGGCGAACACGACACTTCGGGTTGCGGCGGCAACGGCGTTCGGAGCGAGCGAGAAACTCGACTCGCAGGACGGCTCAATATTTGACGTCACTGCACTGGCGCGGATCGCGCAGGAACTTCAAATTCGGCATTTGGAAATTGTTTTTTTACTTCACAAATACTAAATTTTCAAGTTTCGAAGTCTTAAGCGTGTTTCACATGCAGCGATTTTGGCCCTAGAGCGGCGCGATTTCTGCCGTCGCGGCGCTCGTGCCGCTCAACCGCTAGTGCTGGCCAGAGCGCCGCGACGGCAGAAATCGCGCCGCTCTAGGGCCAAAACCGCTGCATGTGAAACACGCTTAAGGGCATCGTTTTCAATCGTTTCGGATAATAAAAAAATATGATTTTGACGTGTCAGTGCCCCTTTGAGACTTCATTTATTTTTACAAAATATGTTTTGCTGCTTTGTGCCGGTATAAAAAAAAAAGAAAGAGATGAATGGCAGACGAGACTTCGCTTCCCACTTCTGCCACGTCAATTGGTAGCCTAATTGAAGCTGTGAATGGGCCGACGCAGATTTGAATTATACTATCACAGCCAGCTCAGCCCGGAATGCGCGCACGGTTGCATGCAGGAGCTTATGAACACGTCTGTTTGTCACGCCCGTTGGGGAGAGAGGAAGACAAAGAACCATGTGAATCACGGGAATGAGAAATAAGTTATATTCTTTAAAGGAGCGGAAGAATTATTATGAGAAAGAAATATAAAAGTAAACTGACAGAAAAGAAAGACAGAGTTGGCGGAAGCGAATGTACAATAAAGAAATCTCTGCACGCGTCTCAGCACTGATTAATGTTCGATGAAGTACATAAGACACATGAGGTGAATCTCGGCTCGCGGTCTCCGTGGCGTGTCCTCGTGAAGGCGGTTGCCTTCGCCGCGATGGTTAGAGGTCGTAGCGCAGACTTGGCTAGGAGCTGTGGCATGGCAGCTCCACGTGTCGGAGTGCGGCGAAGGTTCTGTCGACCAGACCGCTAGACTCAGCGCTTCGCTGACCGTGGCAGCTGTTGAGCGATCTGCAGGCCGACCGTTGCAGTCCGTGCTCAGCCTCCAATTGCCCGCTTGGTCCCATGCTCCCCACCTCGTCCTCTTCATAATCTACTTCGTCTTCGATTGCGGCCACGGCTCCAATCATATGTCATTAGGATCATGACACTGTTCGTTCGGGTGATCCGCTAGAGTTCTCGAATTGATTTCAAATTAAATCAAATCAAAATTTATTCAGACAACCGTGCGGAATACAGTTGTTTGGGGAGCTGCCACAAAATGCATCCGCATGCCTGACAAGGCAACAACGCCCCCCCCCCTCCCACGGCCAGAGGCCAGACCATCCAGACATAGAATTATTATAGTGTACGTTAGAGGTTCAACTGGCGCTAGTGTGCTGCTGCAAATTGAAGCAGACAGCAACCAGTCGAAAATGGACTTCCGGTTATGCATTTCTAAGGGAAAAAGCAAGTGCATTTTCTCACTGCGCTCGAATATAAGAAACAATATCTCGAATAATTCGTACGTACTCGGCACAATGGAGCATTTCTCAGCCACAAAGACGAAATAATTGGTCAGTTACGGCGTTTTCTTTTGTTGAAAAATTCGTGGCATGAAAAACGGTGTTAAAACCGCTTCGTGCATGTATTTATGTGCGCTGTCGGACACTGTTAGCGCGAACACGGCGTCGGTGCTTTCCAGCCTGGGGGTTATATAAGGGCCAAACGAACGAAGTACATGTGGAAAATCATGAGAGACGGCGAGAACTACGCAGTAACACTAGATCAGTAACTCCTTGTGCATGCAGATGTTCGAAATAAATCGAAAGCCACGTAATATAGTCCGATTTGCAATAAATAAGTACGGCTTTATTCTTTCTGCACATGAATATGGGCCAAGATGCTTAAGTGTTCTGGTTTCAGATCATCACCCGCACGCTACAAATCTTTGCAAATATGAAAAAGTCAGAGAACAGGTGCCCGATTCGCACCCAAACAATCGGGTTGCCGCCCAATATCGAGAGACTGCGACAAATGAGGAGGGGAAGGGGGGGGGGGGGCCTCAACACGGTACCGTATCGGTCGTCAAGGTTCGCGTGCGCATAAATACGTTAGAGCAACTGCAGACGCTTCGCTTGCGGGATAGAGCAGCGGAATGGTCTCAAAGTTTAGCCTGCAAGTATTGCGGGAAAAGAGACCGACGCTCCTGCAGGAGACGCAGTGGACGCACACAAGGCGGTGCTTCAAAGCGCCTGCGCATCGCGCATGCGCAGCGAATGCAAAATAATGGTGTGTGCGCATGTGCCGCGCATTATGCAACAGAATGGTGTGTGTGGCAGCCGTCGTGCGTCTTGGCGCGAGCGCTGTGTTGTCGTGGTCGTCGTGTCGTCTTCTTGTCGCCACTTTGAAACTGCACTCGAGTTGTAATATTAACGTAATTATTTCTTTCTAATTGGCACACACGATGTTCGAAGGCTCAAGAAGCTTCTTGCTCATCATAATGATGTTGTATGTTACAGTGTTCTTTTATACCCCACACCTGTTAAAGCCCCGTACTTGGGGTGAACAGTATTCAAAAATAAAATAATAATTCATCGCAAGAGCTATACATTTTCCGAACGCAGAATAAAGTAATATTTTCGGCCCCAAACACGGCGCTCCGCGACGACCGCTCAATCGCAAGCGCCTTATAGACACATTTAGCGCACACGACCCCTTCACCGCCAATGAGGAGGAGTGGTGCCGTAAAGAAAAAAAGAACGCGATATACTTATGGCTTCGTCATTTAGTTACTCTAGGGTACGGCTCCGACGCGTCCGCGATCCCGATTTCAAAAGGACCATCTATTGTCACACAGAAAATGCGCGACGAGCTGACCGTCGGTGGCACCGCCGCTGCCACCGCCGAGGCGAGAGGGGCAGCGAATGATCGTCCCCACGTGACCCCGTAAATTCAGAGTGCGATCCCCGGAGGAGGGACTGAATATTGAACGGGAGCCCGGGCCAAAAAAGTATTTTGTCTCGCACAACGACGACTATCGTGAACCCATTGAAGTTTGGGAGGCTGTCTGTGCGCGCGACCTGCCTTGGGATTTCTTGCGGTGGGTAGGGGGGGGGGTTGAATTATACATGCCGTAGATGAAAGCCCTTTCCATCGGTCGATCCAATACTACCAAGAAGACAAAGGCCTGCGCATGACGTCATCGTTCGTGGACTCTCCGACCCGTCCCAAGCGGCAAACACGACGATACTCGAAGAGAAACGCCGCAAAGCGGCAGACGCGTCCGTCTTGGCTTCGCTGCGTGCTAGCGCTCGCGCTGGTTGCGAGGCGCTGCAAGACGCGAAGACGTGCATTCAGGAACTCTCTTTCCTCCCTCTCTACTGCACTTACATTGTAGGTCATCGAAAAACGTCATTCGTAAACGCGGATTTAAAAAGAACAAAGACACCTAAGCACTTCTTATGAGTTGTGAATGCGAATGAATGCCTGCCGCCTGCAACGTATTCCTTCCGCCTCGCGTTGTCGAAGGGCCTCGTTTTCTTGCCGCCTGAGACGCTTTGAATCACGATCCGCTTTCGCCTCACGCTTTCGAAAGGCTTTGTTCCGTCTCCTAGCGCGTTGCGCCGCTGCGCGTTCCGCCCGCCGTGTATTCGGAGACTTGACAACGATGGTAGATTTCGCTGCCTGCCTTCTCGCAGGTTGTGCTGCTTTAACGAACGCCGGTTCTCACATACAGCGAAGCGCTGATGTAGCGTTGCTCCCATGTCGCCAGCTTCTTATCGTCTGCAATGTGCAACAGTGCGATACAAAGCGTCATCAGCACGCGCTTAGTGCGAGGTCAGCGCTATGCTTGTAGCGCTCCACCGCATGTGTTACCGGGCCTTAATTCCGCTCCCTTAGTTCGACTGCGGTGTATTTGCGTGGACAGGCAGGTTTCACTACTGCAGAGGTTGCACCCGCCGCAGATGTAGATGCTTGAGGCGCCGCCATGTTCGTCGGCGTCGAGAGGGGTGGAAGCGGCCGAACGAACGCCACCGTGTTCTTTTTACCGGCGCACTGCAGGTGCGTAAGGTCCCCCTACATATACTGAAAGGTATCGACAGCTTTTGAAGAATGCCGCCAGCTCCTCTCATTGAACGAATGTAGTCCACCATTTGGAGCTCGCTGCGCGCGGATTTGTTTTGGTTGTTTGTGTTTTTCGAGGCCCCGCGTCGACATTTTCTCTCCGGTCGCCCACCGCACCAGCCTTAGCGGATAGTTTTGTTTTTCACTCGTTCTGCTAAGATTCTTTTACGCAGAACATTCCAATTTCGTTATGGGCTTAAAGGGTGAAGACTCGCCTCCGCGCCTTTACAGCAATGGGATCAAATGTTAGTAGATATTTTTTGCGCACCTATTACGACACGTTGCGCACGCCAAAAACGGTTATTGTTAAAAAGGAAATTTTTGTGTTGTTATCTAGACCACAGAAATCTCCACTTAACATGAACTAACCGCAAACGTCACAAGTGGAAGCTCCTTACATTCGATCGAACCTTGGCTGCGTGAACGCTCGTGCAGCAGGAGCCCGAGTGAAAGCTTCCCGCTCACGTCTGTTGCCTCTGTGGTTGGTTTATGTCAGGGGTTGCCAGGCTGACCTGGCCTAAGAGCCGCACACAAATCCACTAAACCTCCAAGAGCTGCCTAAAAGAGGAAAAGCAGAAAAAAGGGGGGAAAAGGGGGGCGGGGGTTCAAACGTTTTTTTTTTTAGAGCAATAAATGAAGCTTGAACTAGTTTAGATATATCTCAGTCAAAAGCAGCCCAACAGTACGTATAGTAGCAGTAGCACAAGACCAAATTTCAACCTGTCTTTCAATGTAAAATGCGTTCCCTTCTTTTTTTAAGGAAGTGCTCGTGTGACCGGGAAGGAGGCGGGAAAAGGAGGGGGGGGGGGTAGATTTATTAGGGAGCCGCGAGCCGCACTTTTAACGCGCACAGAGCCGCGTGCGGATCGCGAGCCGCAGTCAGGCCACCCCTGGTCTATATTAAGATGAGACAAAGTAGAGTTGCCGTGGAGGAGAGTGCTTCAGTTGTGAAAAAAAAACAGCAATCACTTCGTGCTTACGTGTCAGATCTTGCCTCCCTTCCTCTAAGGTTACCACTGACAACTGGATTAATGCTGTCAGGCACGTTATTGACATTGAAGCAACGTTCCGACGAGGCGGTGCCACAAGTGCCCACATCCAGCCCATCGTCATCCAGCTGGATGGAGAGGACACCCCATCCGAGAGTGACCTGTCTGGTGTCGAGCCCCTTGACGAAGCTTAACGCCACCATTATGGAGAAAGCGTGGAACATCTCGGAACACAAAACGGTCCTTTTAAGGACCACTCATATGCTTTAAA
Source organism: Ixodes ricinus (assembly GCA_037355805.1). Taxonomy (NCBI): domain Eukaryota; kingdom Metazoa; phylum Arthropoda; class Arachnida; order Ixodida; family Ixodidae; genus Ixodes; species Ixodes ricinus. Next base: position 14,579 of record JAZHYW010003689.1, on the reverse strand, counting down.
ATCGGATTGTTGTTCTTGTCCACCACTGACCTCCCGTGTCTCATGTTGTCATGCTTCTCTGCTCGTTGCCGTATAGCATTTCGATATGCAGCCACCAGACAAACTTTTTATTTTTGTTGCGATAATGTCTAAGCTGGTCTATACATTGCACTGTGCCATGAATCACCAGTATAGATTTCAACTTCGCGAAAACAAAAGTTTGCAGCCCATCTACGGCAAAGACATCAGATGCCATATTGGCCCTTCCCGCTGTCTAAACATCTTCGCTACGCAACAAATAGAATTTTGATTGCAAATAAGCTCTTTTTTGTCTAAGAAAACGACACAACAGATCACTGCCAGTGCTCTGCTTTAAAGCATAAATGGGACGTCTGTGGCCATTCACATGACTGAGGCCTCTGGGAATAACAAAACCGTGTGTTAGCACAGCGGAGAGCGAAATCGCAGTACCAGTGCTCTGTTTCGAAGTCTAAAGGGGACGCCTGTGGTCATTCACATGACCGAGGCCCCTCTGAAAATAACAATAACGTGTGTCAGCACTGTGGACAGCTAACTCTTACTGCCAGTGATCTGTTTCGAAGCATAAACTGGACGTCGGTGGCCATTCACACGACCGAGGCCACTCTGAGAATAACAATAACGTGCGTCAGCACTGCGGGCAGCTAACTCTAACTGCCAATGATCTGTTTCGAAGCATAAACTGGACGTCGGTGGCCATTCACACGACCGAGGCCATCTCTGAAGAATAACAATAACGATGCTGACCAAGCACTGACTGGGCAGCTAACTCTAACTGCCAATGATCTGTTTCGAAGCATAAACTGGACGTCGGTGGCCATTCACACGACCGAGGCCACTCTGAGAATAACAATAACGTGTGTCAGCACTGTGGGCAGCTAACTCTAACTGCCAATGATCTGTTTCGAAGCATAAACTGGACGTCGGTGGCCATTCACACGACCGAGGCCACTCTGAGAATAACAATGACGTGCGTCAGAACTGCGGGCAGCTAACTCTAACTGTCAATGATCTGTTTCGAAGCATAAACTAGACGTCGGTGGCCATTCACACGACCGAGGCCACTCTGAGAATAACAATAACGTGTGTCAGCACTGTGGGCAGCTAACTCTAACTGCTAATGATCTGTTTCGAAACATAAACGGGACGTCTGTGGCCATTCACACGACTGAGGCCACCCTGGGAATAACAATACCTTGTGTTAGCACAGTGGAGAGCAAAATCCCAGTGCTAGTGCTCCGTTTCGAAGCATAATAGAGACGTCGAAAGTTCCCTTGAAGTCGACGGCCATTATGACTCTTGGGTCGCACTTCGGCGAGTTGGCTAACACCTCGTGGTGGATGAGGAGCAGGCTGCCCTGTGCGCCGAGGTGCGGTCTGAAGGGGTGTGGCATAGATTTCCTGAATTTCAGAGGTGCCATTGTACTCGCTTGAAATATATCGTAAAAACAGCACCGATTGCTTGACGTGAGGAAAAGTCGGCTACAACATTGATGAAGGGTTGGTGAGAGGACGGAGATCTGGGGAATGCCAATGCCAGTAACTGGGCCTAGTTCAGTTCGACTCAAGCTTGATATCGTCCGTCTTGCAGGAACGCTGTGATGAAGTGAAGCGGTCTTCCATAGAGACCTCAGTTTTGAGCCTCCCGGACTAGTGCAATGTAGAGGATTAAATCAAACCTTTTTGGAGCCGATAAGAACCACAATGCACAGATTGCAGCCAGACTTGTTGCCGAGGACAGAGTTGTGAAGTACTGAAAGGTCGTTTTTGAGTGCTTGGGTGGCTTCTGAAACTGGTTTAGAATGAATGGAGGTATTTCTGGGTTTTGTGATGCTATAGTCTGTAACAGGCGTAATCCCCTTTTCCGTTGGTGCTGCTGTAGTGCCCCCATCAGCTGGCCCAGAGGTCAAATATATAGTGCAGGTCACGATTTGGGGTCCCTTCTCGCACCCGGATCAAGTGGGTCGCCTCCTGGAAGGCCTGGGGATGTACTGTTGGAGCGGAATTGTAGGATCAGTCTAATGGGCTGCTAAGAAGTTATCCCATACGACGAATCATGCAGAGCCCTTTGAAGGCTGAGGTCTAAGGCTTGCAACGAGATCAGATAGGTAGGTGGTCGCTTCCCACTGTCGGTGTGCACTCGCCATACCCCTCGGCTTGGGGAGCCCCACGTTAACCCTTAGCTCTCAGGCCCGAGCCCGCTGTACTCGTCATAATTTTGCACCAATAACGCCGATAACGAGTCCATCTTGTCCAGTCCAGAACCATTTCAAATTTGCCTGATGGAGACGAACCAGCTGCTCCTTATCCAATTCCAGGTCGTGAACTTTAACAGCAGAGGGACGTGAAATTCATTTTCTTTTTTTGTTTAGAGTGCATTTTGTCTGGCAATGGGTATCTAAAAATGATGCCTGCGATAGTGTTTAAGTAACGCGGCTCGGAAACAGGCTTTTTGTGCGGTGCCACTCATTTCATCAAATGACATTTCCCCGACAGTTCGTTTCATCAACGCTGCGACGTTTTATCAACAGATTGTTTCATCGACACTCGCTCATCGACATATCTTGCTATGTTTCGTCGACAACATTTTTGTTTGGTTAGGGGTGCGCTGGTTTGTTGGTGAGCAAGGGTACGGGTACATGCACGGGGGCAGGACCACCCTTACACGCTGCTGCGAAGCGGCATGTACGGGTGGGCTGGGTGGGTCCACATTTTTGTAATGAACTGCTGCAGACTGTCGCCGCAAAGCGTCGTGAACTGGGTGGGTCGGATAGTTTAACATGTGCCCCAGTGATAAACGCACAACAAAATGTTCCTACAGCGTGCAATTTGTGTGTCGATGAAACTTCACAGCACGGTGTGGTAGTATCGATGAAACAATCAGTGTCGATGAAACGAGAGTCGTAAAAAGTTGATGAAACATGTGTCGATGAAACGACAGGGACCCTTCTTTCCGATGGTTCCATGGAAGCTCTGACAATGAGGACTGCGAAGTTGCCTCCAAGAAGTTCAATATGTTTTTTACACGAGTCTGTCTTTGCCAAGGTAGACCAGAAAGATGATGGCAGACTCTGAAGAGCTCGTTCGCGGCTACGGCCTGGTATAATGCAGAGATAAACATACATCAGAAATGTAATTAGGCGGTTTGAGCTGTTGCTTGATTCAAACATTGTTGATTTTATTGTTATAAAGACAAATCATTCTGCCACTTGCATTCGGACCAAGATCAGGACATCTGAGTATTCGGTATGTTTTCAATTTTTGATTTAAATAAATATTTCGCATATAAGAAAGCCACAATTCATGAAGCTGGGAAGCTGCCCTTGCAATCAATTTTTATTGACATACTTTTCATCTTTTACAAATTATTAAACCAATGCTGCGATCCAATATTGTGGACAAATTTTCCTTCTAAAGTAAATTGGAAAAGTTGGTGCGTGTTTACCGGTAATACCTTAGGCCGCGACGCGACGCGAGTGGGGGTACACGCGTCACGTACCCGGGTTTCGAAGCATAAACATACGACTGACAGGGCCTCTGAGAGCAAGCAGAATGTTCGGAAGCATTTGAGAGAACCAAATCTGCTTCCCTCAAATTTTCTGATATTTTTCCAAAAGAAGACATCAGCTTCTTAACGTCCAAAACAATATCAATTAAATGTTTGTAACATACGCATCACTGGCTTTATCATTTGTATGCCACATGTATGTAACAGCTCATTATTGCGAACGAGGGTGCACCCGCGGGTACTATCGCAGTCATAGATTACCGTGCAGCTGATTGCGACGCGGAAACTTGACAAGGACGCCACGTTTCACAGATGAATACATACTGCTTCGAAGGCGTCATTTCAGTAGACAGACTATTTATTAACGCCAGCAAAGATACGGTCGAAATCGGGTGAAGACACTTACTGTGTTCGCGGTTCACTTATGCCCCTCCCGCACAGCCCACTACACTTATAAAGAAGAGTTTGGTGACCGCTGCATTTTAACGTCGCTCCACGGAAACCACTGCGAAGAAAAGCCGATGCCGTCACGATGTTGAGGCGCAACCTGAGGCAGAGAAGCAGACGGCGTTCGACGTATGTACGATGCTAGGCCTTACTCCCGCATCGAACTTTTCGATGGCAATGCTATCGCTGGATTCTCACGCTGTCGCGCAGAACCTATTGCGAATAAAAGTGGACGTGGTTACGACTTAGCGACGTATGCTCGGGTAAGTGAAAAACCGCATTAAAAAACAGAATAATTGCTGCAAGATACTGGAGTCGTAGAAAATCTGCCCGGCAGCCATGTTGAAAATATTCGTTTGCCAGAACAAGATTGGTTCGCGCAGGTCGTGACGTCACGGAAACAACGGGACGTGATTGGTGTCGGAGGAATACAAGATACCCTTTGAGGGGCATTTGCCGCTACCTTCTTGACTTGTAAAAAACTATAGTAAGGTACAATCCCATACCGGCTGCAGCACTACGTTGGGGAAGTGAAGAGTGTTGTTTGCGTTCGAGAGTGGCATTTAGCAAGCATAGATGGGGCGCAGTTCCGTCATTCCCGCTGACCAGGAGAATCGGGGACCCTCACTAGAGCGCTTCCCGTTTCCGCCGCGGGACGGCGAGCAACGAGCTGGAGACACCAATAGACCGACACGCTGTTCACAAACAAGCCCGCGTTTGCCCACACCACACTCTAAGAAAAAAAGGGTGTAGTCGGGTGTATCAGGCGCACATGCACCCTTTTTCTGAAAGATGCACCCTCCATTGCCCAGCCCGTGTACTTGTGCACCGACAATGAGCATCCTCCTCTCCCTTAAAAATCTCTAGGTGTATCAGTGCACCGCCACGCTAGCCAGGCGCCCCGATCTGCTTGTGCTTGGATTCACTTTTGGGGGTCACTTTTGAGTCGGACAGTTTCTTAGGAAGTATGGAGCTGTTCTGTTCACTCGGTATTGACAGTAGAGTGGACGTTATGCTTGTTTTAAGCCAATCGGGTCTCCGAGTAGGATCACGTGACTAAAGTCTCCAGGCTAGAGATAAGGCAGAGAAGGGCACCTTCCTGAAGGCCAAGGCCACGAGTAGCATCCACTGCACTATTAACTTTGGGTCGAACTTTCAAGAGGATAGAAGGGACAAATCCTTTCGTCGTGTTCATTGTTGGAATAACCCTGAAGATAAGCCTTTGCGAGGGCACCCCCTTTTGGCCTTGAAGGAGTTGTTATTTTCTTATTCCTCTCTTTTTCTTTCTCTCCCTAAGCTGAAAGCTTGGAAGAAGGTGCGCGGTCGCCGGACCAATGAACCGCATTTTTTTTTCATCCCTTGACTCCGCTGTCTGGGCGCGGGTAATGGCAGGAGCGTGATCATGTGGTAAAGTTTTCACGAGTGACGTAGTAGCTCTTTCCAATCCCGGAATGTCTGATTCCCGGCCTAGTTTTTGTGTGCTGTGCTGCAACCAGCGGGGCTGCCGGAGATTTCGTCCGCGACAACGTATTCGAGTGTACCAAGGCCTCCAGTGTTTGAAAAGTCTTACGCGGGCATCGGCAACAAGCGATTTCTTCAAAAAAGCCCAAGGAATTCATGTGATGCGTTTAGTGTTCGGTATGGCAAATTACTGCTTCTGCCACATCGTGTTGAATCTTCACAGACCCCTTTCGTTTCGTTTTTGTGTTTGTGTGGTTCTGCAGTGCCCGTGTCGACATATATCTCGGATTACGTATTTCAAGTCCGGTATTTTCATCGTAAGTGCGCTGCTACCTACTCCTTTGCAGCAATTGACCGTTCCGTTCGGATTACCTCGAAAACTAGGCAGCGGCTATTTCCTAGCAGCCGGGAGAACAATTTCCCCAAAATCTATCGGCAGTCGCCTGACATTAGCTGTCTACAATCATGTGATAACTGCAGGTAGAATGCTGACATTCTTATTCTAACAGCGTTTTGTGAAAACGTGTTTCATGGACAGCTTTTCGTTGATACACGTTCCGTAGACACGTTTCGTCGACACTAATGTTTCATCGTCACTCGTTACGCGAAATGCACGCTGTAGGGACATTTCGTCGCGCGTGTGTCTCTGAGGCGCGTGCTCACCGACCCAGCCCACCCGTTCACGTCGCTTCGTGGGGACAGTCTGCGGCGGTTCATTACAAAAATTTTACTCCACCTGTGCCACCCGTACATGTCACTTCGCGGGTACACTCTGGGGCGGCTCATTACAAAGAAAAAAAGGAAAAAGGAAGCTACGATAAGAAAGCTAGTTTGAGCTGTCTATGAAACATCGCGTGTCGATGAAACGTCGTTCGATGAAGTGATTGTATCGCCAGTGAGTTGCGACTGCCGGCAGAATTTCGGGTAAATAATTCTGCCGGCTGCTGGGAGAATAGACACTACCTAAGAATCACCCGGTTCTTGTTTGCTCAGTAATCTTCTCAGTTGTGTAACAGCTCCGCTATACATCTTCACATATCACGGATTGCGTGCACGTTTGTACTTGTTTACGGAATAGGCTGTCTAATAAACTTCTAGAGATTTGAAAACAAACCCTTGTGTCTGTTTACCTGCCTTTTTGCAACCACCTGGGCGCGTACATTTCTTACGGGTTTTCTTGAGGTGGGTGCACAAAAAGGTGCAATGGTACACCATTGAATGAGGTGTATCTATGTTCCCTATGAGCGGGGTGGGTGTAAACAACGGTGTAATAGTAAACCCTGTTGGTGGGTGTATCTGTACTCCCCGAAAATTGCGTGGGTGTACAGAAGGGAATACTTTTACACCTCAAATTGGGGTGTACCTGCACACCGAAACGACAGTGAGGGTGTAAGGAAGGAGTAGTGACACACCCCAATATGGGGTGTATATGTGCACCCCTCGAATGCTGAAGGTGTATAAAAGGGTGCACATATGCACCCTTAAAATGGGTGTATGTATGCACCTCGTCTTGGGGGTGTACTTGTATACCTCTGTGGGTGTAGTATGTGTGGCAGCACTTACACCCCCTCTGGGTGTACCCACTACACCCTTTTTTTAGAGTGCAGGTGTGGGCACTGCGGGTGCGCACAACCAGAATTCACGTGACAAGAGCGTCCGCGCATGCGCAGTGCCGTCGACAGCGCCACCGCAGCTGCGTGACGTCAGGGCTGCGTGTTTGTCTATAGAGGGACCTTACCGGCGCATTGATACACGGTGAAATACGCTTGTATATATATTTTGCTAAATTACCCTTGCATCAAAGAGAATGTTGGGAACGTAGATACAACGCTGAACGTGCTCGCCTTTACTGTAGAAATGATTCGAAGTAAATAGCCATAATAAAGCGTCCGTCGAAGCGCGGGCGAATTGCCATTTGTTTTAGACTTTTGCTTTTAAATAGTTAGAGTCGATAGATCGCCAACACGCGCAGCGCCTGCACCAATGTTCCCGGCATTCGTTTTGATGCTTGGATAATTTGGCAAAAGGTCTATTGAAATGTCGCTCACGCATTGTAGACCTCTAGAACACCGCTTTCATGGTGGAGTCTCGGGAGCGTTGTAAACGTTTTTTACGCGGGCGCGGAATAGTAGACGGGTGAAGGCGAAAACAAACGCCGACGAGCAGCGTTCACGTCCGCGTCCTTCGGGCATGGCAGACGACGATAGATTGTGGTGAAATAGCAGACGATGCCGGAGGCTGCCACGCGCTGCTCGGACAACTAGCAGGTGTTATCAGACGACGGACTAGACGCAGGATGTCGCGAAAGGGAGACACTAGGCTTGTTAGCCTGTTCGGCCGAGCAGCCATTCCAGTTCACTAGTAATGGGCGGGCAACTCATTTGTGGGCGGGTCTTAGAGCGGGCCGTGACCTCCCCCTATAGTGCGTCTAATGTCTTAAATATTGCACGAAAATATGTGCTCTACTCGTGCAAATTGTACGAAAAAATATATGTGTTCCATCTATGATAATTTTTAAAAAAAAACCTTTTTTCTTTGATTACAGTGTACCTTTAAGGTACACCAAAACAAATAGTTGAAAATATAATTAGCGAATTGTAGTTAATTGTGCCATTAATTACCTCTTCATACCTTTGGCCTGACGTCCCCGGAGCTCGATAACGATATACTGCAGAAATAATTTCTATATTCCCAGGGCACTTCTTTTTCTATTGTTTTCTTTTTGAATGAACACCTTGTTTAGGACAACACGCTGTTTGCAAGCAACTCGACATGAGGTGTAGACAAACTCCCAGTTTGCACACGAGGTTCGGGTGCTAAACCTGCGCAGGAATTGGCGTGAAGTGGGACGTCCGCACATACGCCCTGTCGATAGCAGCACCACCGTAGCGACGTGACGATTGAGAGGGCCTCGTGTCGGTGCATAGGTTTGGTAATCACCGAAAACAAAATAGGCAAAGAAGATGGTGCACATTAACTGAAGAGTGTGTTGGAGACATCCCTCGTCCATCGTGCCTCGTCCCGAGTTTGTTTCATTCTCTCTGTTGCCAGTCGAAGAGAGTGGATGTGGTAAAAGAGAAAACGGCGCCGCTGCTGAAGGGGCTGACACATAATGCCCTACTGCGCTGTATCCTAACACAAACATTCGTATCAACGGTCTAAGCATAGAGGGGCGTATATTACTACAAAATTCGAACCGCGCAATTGGGCAAAGGACAGGAAACGAAACCTGCACAGACACAGCCCTGACTATCAACTGAATGTTGGTTTTTGAACAAACCAGAAACGTAATTACCAGGGAGGTAAATATAAAATAATTGACAAAATAAGCGATAAAAAAGGCCCCTACCGCGCCCGTGTACTCATAGGATTTCAGTTATGTTGTAAAGATTGTAACATTCACTGAATATTTCAGAGACACATCTCGGATATGCTTCTTAACGAACCGCTAGTCTTCACAACGAAACTCATTCAAAAAATTATTCGTACAAGGAAGGTATTCAAGCAGGAGCATTACTGCTGGTAGTAGTTCTCAGTGTTGCTATATTTCAAGAAGGGAAAATATAATAAGTTTTGCTCTACGTAGTCGTTTAAGTTCAAGATAGAACATTAGTTCACACGTAGTACCGACAGTAACACTATGCTCTGTTTCCCCTTATGATGTACCGCAGGAAAGGCTACAAGCGCGAGCTCCTTGCTCTGGGGAACGGATCTCGGCGGCACAAGCTCTCGTGACTTAAGAGCGGCTGCCACCGCCAAGAGCTCGCGCTTCTAGCCTTTGCTGTGGTACAACATAAGGTGAAACGAAGTATAGTACCGATCATGTGCTCGTAGCAGGCAACAGACTTCGGGGTGAGAAAAACGGAGTGCTCGAGTAATCCGCCACCAATAGTCAAAGCGCCAAACAGAGGGTCCCTACCACAAGGGAAGAGGCAAGGTAACGTTAAAACGAGATTACATTAGCTTGATCATGCTGACGAAGACAGAAATGGAAAGCACAAAAAGTGACGCCTCGCAAGTGGGCTCATTTTCGTGTTCTGCGCATGAGAAAGGAGGTGCGAAGGCGGGAGAGGAGGTTGATGACGATTCCGACTAAGCTCCGCCCTCGCACATGTCGGGGGGAGGCTGGAGGTAAACAAACATCGGCGTCGGTAATGGCGGCCGTGCTGTAGCGGCGACCGCGAGTCTTTTGTTTATTGTAGCCCTGTTAAAATTTGCCGAGTTCACAAGATCGAGCAGCTTTGTGCCCCTTACGATTCCTCCGTCGTCTGCTCGAGGCATTTCGAAGATTCCAAGATAAAGACGACGAAGAGCACCAAAAAGAAGGCGCTTGCCTAGCCTCGCGATTGAAACGCCGGTTGCGCCGGTCACTACGAGACCGCCGTCCGATTGTGCCGGTAAGTTGCCTTTTATCTTGTGCTTCCTTTACGAACACAACGGATTTTGCCTTCTAGCAGGTCTTTATAAATCTTGTGTCGCAGAGTCGATAGGCTATTACTTGAAAAAACTGTGCGGTGAGCTGTAGCTCTGCGATCCTTGCCAGGAGCCTATCTACGTCAGCGTGAGCTTATACGCAGAAATGAGCGATGTCGGTATGATGCCACTACGTAGTGCAGCGTCGGACAAATTGCGATACTGCGCTACACGGAGAGCGCATGCCGCTCGGACACGTGTCGGACTGCGCAGTGTGTCTACCGGCGAGCTAGTGACTGCCTCCGCACTCGTTCCGCAGATGCGCAGGCTGACAGTATCGGCTGGCTGATTTTGGCAGTCGCGCCGCTTGCGGCGGCGTCCAGCCGGCAACCAGGCTTCGCTGTCCCCGATCGCATCTCCGGATATGGAGTCCGTGCTCATTTAGTTCTGCGAAGCTTCGTCGACAGCATTCGTTCATCGCAAAAAGCAATGTCGTAACTGTCGCGAATGCCTCGGCAAGGCAGAGTGTTCAAGCATAAAAAGAAGACGACAACGAAGTACGCACACCGCCGCGATCGAGCCCGCGTGCGCTTGTCATAATGATGCACGGACACACTTATGAGCCCCTATGCTATGCTCAACGCTTCGCGCCATGTATAGCTATACGTTTCAAAACGAGATTGAGACGCTAGCGCGTTTCGCGATTCCGTCCCAACCCCATCTTCGCAGGTGATATTTAGGAATATATACTCACTATTTCGACTCGAAACTGCACGGAGGCCGTATAAACTATGCTCCGTTTCATTTTAAATGCGATCGAAGTTAAATCTACATGGGCGAGTCCCGAGCTTTGATCATAGCTGCCATGCATGTGCGATCATGCAGTGCAAGCGCTGATCAGATCCTCGCGTTTGTAATTTTCGCTTCGTTCGCACTTAGGTGAGACGCAGTATAGTCATACATCGTATTTGGTATAGTAGTTGCAGTCTACGGTTGTAATCATGGCACTAGAAAGGCACAGAGCTCAAAACTTACCACAAAAACGCGATCGTTTTTTATTTTTTTCAGGAATGAAGTTTGAATGGCTGTTACGTGTAATACAGTGAACCAACTCGGACAGTACAAATTTGTCGTTTCACATTAACCAGTATGAGTGAATTGCCAAAGAAGTACCGATGCCGTCTTTCTGCAAAATGTGTCGCGCAGTGTATCTTCGAACCACACATATCGACGCTGTCAGTGTCTGACGTGTTTTTGTGTGTCCCTTGTCTCCTTTTTCGTTCGCATACCAAGATAAAAATTCGGAGATTGCGCACTATCCAAGCCTAGCTAATGAGCGCCCCATGGAATTGACACGGGAGTAAACAACGACTAACATGTATGTATTTTTGTTTTGTTCGCTCAGCAGACTAGGTCAAACAAAAGCCAGTGTGCAAGTGACAAACTTTCTAACATCATTCGTCATTTCTAGGTCCCAGATGGGCTGTTGACATCCAGAAACACACTCCAACAGATGGTGGTCATACAGCTATTGTGAAGAATGTCAAGACAGTCCCATTTTGATCCACATTTCTAGTCCACTCATTGACAATCTTTCCTTGCTTCATCAATGCCCAAGTATGCCAGCCACTGAGCGACTACTCGCATGTGTTAGTGACGGTGGCATGCGAGGCTTCAGTATTGTCGCTGCAGATAGGGCTCACCCTCACACCAAAGCTGTTCGTGGTGTGCCTTTCCATGGAATTGTTTGGTTGATTCCAATTTCCTAGAAACGCCAATATTTAGTTTGGTGTGCTTTGCGGCTGAAGTAGATTCGTCAAGGATGTCTCATCTCTTTCCTGGGGGTAGTACCATGTCAGCTGCTTTGCATGAGCCACTTGGAAACTGTTTGGACTGCTCTGAAGCACTTGTAATTGACCTTACCTGTCGTGTCCATGCTAATGCTGAAATGTAATAAGTCCACTGAACCAAGTTTTACTAATGAACAAACACATTCAGTGGAAAGGTTGAATGGCTTTATTTGTTTTCTCGAAGTATACTCTGTTTCATACATAATATATGATGCTGGCAAAGCTACTTTCACCAGCAGACAACTTAGTCTACACTCCGTTTCACGATAACTTGGCGAACTGTGGAGGCTACGGCTCCTGCGACCCAGTAAGAATGTCGGAGCGAGGCACGTGGCAGCACGTCACGGGAGCGTTCGTGTCACCGCGCCAAATGCAAGGACCACCCGCCGGAACCGGCTGTCGTCTGCTGAGAAACCAAACAACTTCGGATGAACGTCCACTGCAGCAACATTACCGTCCGCTAGAGTAGCGAGCTCTTCAGGAACACTTTTATGAGACAACCACACGCTCAATTTGCCCACGAATCTGTGGCGGGTGCTAATGCTAGGGCGATGTTTTGAGCGGAAGCGGTCGATTCACAGCTGCGATTGTTCGAACATCGTTCAGAAGCCATGTTTTTTATTAATGCGAATAGCATTCTTTGGATACTTCACGCACTTTTCGCCTATGTATCTATCTATCTATCTATCTGGCTATCTAACCTCTTACGCCGCAGGTCGATAAATAAATAAAAAAGACCGGCGCCGGCTGGGATTCGAACCGTTGACCCTTTGATCAGCAGGCAGACGCGCTAACCACAGAGCTATGAAGGCAGTCATTCAACGCACTCTAAACGGTTGTTTATATCTTTACCATAGGACGCGCTTTACAGCGCTGTCACAGCTACCGGTGCGCGCGCGTTCCATGCACGAGGGCTCATTCCGCTCTCGTGAGGCTGAGCACGGCCGCTAGCTCACCCTCTCCCGCGCTCGGGAGAGGGTGATGTAGCGGCCGTGCTCCAGCCTCACGAAGCGGAATGAGCCCTCGTGCATGGCGCGCGCGCACCGGCAGCTGTGACAGCGCTGTAAAGCGCGTCCTATGGTAAAGATATAAACAACCGTTTAGAGTGCCGTTGGTTGAGACTAGCTGAGACGCCAGAAAGTCTGGTCGGTACCATTTTGAGTGTTTGTGCGTATGGCGCGTGCTTTGCTCGCCTTCCTAAGTGACACAAACGCACGTGCTGGGCTGCGGAGATCGTGCGCAGGGCTGTGAAAGTGTCAACAAATTTAGAATCGCCTCAAGAGTGGGCTGGCGTATCTAGGTGTGCCGGCCACCTGACGAACGCGCATAACTCCGCACCGTTTGATGCTATTCGCATTAACGTAGATAATCATTCCCAAAGGATGGGTTCTGCTGATTTTTCTTTTGTTTAATGCCCAATTTTACAGGTATTTGAACTGAGACGGTTAAGTGTAGCCGGTGCACATATACTTGCAGAGCATAGTTTTGTTTTCAAGATGTTTTTGTGTTCTTTTCATGTCAAACTTTCGTTTCGGAGATTTCGTTCAAAACAGAAACTATGGGCTCCGGAGAGGCAGTAATAGACTCTAATCAGTTTTGATCATCTAAGGAAAGCGGCGATGACTACAGAATTGTTCCACCGAGTGTAATTTTCAGCTAACGCGTATGCCTCGATTATGCGACATATTTGTCCGGGAAATCAAGCTTTTGTGCTTATCCGCGTTTAAAAAACAGCCCCAGTCGTCTGCTAGGTCAAGAACACAGGCTGCAGGAAAATTACGAATTTAAGCAAGCGCTTTTTGAGCCAAGGAGCATGTTAACCCGCTGGCGCCCCACTAAGCAGCTGATACCCGTATTTAAATTCGGGTTTTAGTAGCATATCGTCAGTCATTTTGACGAGCGGGTTATGTATTATATTACGTACTATGTCCCACTAAAGCGATATTAGTATATTCTTCGGGTTGAAATATGAGCTTAGTTGACTAGGTATTAAGTGAGCTGCTGAATAAAAGTACATTTGACAGGCAGAGAGATACTACTTAAACTTAACCAAATGGTGTCTTCATCGGAGATTCACGCAGAACCTCTCTTAATTGAACTGGACTTCGAATCCTGAGCGGAGAAAATTAGTATTTTTTGTGACCGCTCAACCTGAGCAATGTAGACGTATATTGCTGCTGGCTTTGACGGGGTATAATAAACATATTGGAGGCGCGATAGATCATAACGCCGTGACAGCTTCTAACTTTGCGAGGCGCGTCCCCCACCTTTTGAAAACAGATAATTTTCCTCATTAATCGTATGCAGCGAGCTGGTTTTCCTGAATCAAGTAATTGCGAAATCAGCCCAACTCTTTCAGTGTGGTCCAGAGGCTTTTCGGCGAAAATCAGCCAGATGAATAGCCAACGCACCGACCGGCATGGGTGGCTCAAACTTGAATCTAATCGAAAACACAACCAAACTCAAGAAAAGCAGTTATCGAACCTTCCCATTCACTTGACTGCAACATTGGTTTCCCTCAGTTGAAACACCTCGTCTGTCGTCCTCAGTTCACTGTTCTACATCCTTATAAAGAAACCACGTAATCAGTTAGCAATGTAGTCCTCACTTTGAATGTGATTCGAGACAGACAAGAAATCAAAACGTTTTTCCGTGATTCCTCCCCATCCAAGAAATCAAAAGCACTGGCGACTGTGTGTTGTGGAGTAAACGGGCTTTCAAACACGTACTGAAACAACACTAATGAACCTCCGACCAGGCAAACTTAAGAAATTTTCGGACCTTCGTCAAATTAGATTGTTCGCCACCGCGCCGACAACACGTGTCCGCGAAAGCCACCAGAGACGCGGAGGGCGCAAGCGACCTGGACCGGCTGGTTCCCGG